>BLKR01004390.1:0-110682 GCA_011170035.1 Teleogryllus occipitalis | reverse complement strand
GAAATGATGTGTCCAAGAAAGTGTGTTTCTTTCTTTGTTATTTGACATTTCGTTGGTTTAAGTTTTATGTTAGCGTCGCGAAATCTGTCGAGAATTTCAGAGAGTGTGTCTAAGTGAGATTTTAGCCCACCTTTTGAGTGTACAATTATGTCGTCAACATAAACAAGGCATTTTTCGTTAGTTAGTCCTGAAAGTACGGCGTACATAAGTCTTGTCCAAGTTGCAGGAGAGTTAGCTAATCCTTGTGGCATAACGTTAAAGTGGTATTTTCCTGTGAGGGTTGAAAATGCTGTTTTTTCTTTGTCAGGTTCATGCATGGGGATGTGAAAAAATCCGCTGGCAACATCTAATACAGAGAAGAGGGAGGATTCGCCTAATTGGTCGAGTATGTCGTGTATATTAGGAAGAGGAAGAACGTCTCGTTTTGTAACTAGATTTAGTGCGCGATAGTCTACACATAATCTGTATTCTGGTTTGTCAGGAGAGGAATTGTGTTTTTCAACTAGAATAATCGGGGCATTCCATGGGGATGTTGAATGTTCTATAGAACCGTCATCGAGAAGGTCTTGTATAATTTTGTTCATGGCAGGCCTTTGAGAATGAGGGACGCGGTAGGGTGCTTTGAATATGGGAGAGGCGTTACCCGTATCTATTTTGTGTTTGATGAGGTGTGTTCGTCCTAATTTATCGCCGTCCAGCAGAAAAACGTCGCGATATTTTTCAAGTGTTTTCAGAATTGTCGTTTTTTCATCAGGTTGTACGTGCGAAAGGTCAAAGTAGTCATTGAAGTTTTTTGAGTTTTGATTTGAGTTTGCTTGCGAGTCAGAAGTTATGTGATTAATGTTTGTTCCAGAGCCTATATTCATATTTCCTTTTTCTTCGCGATCGTTATCTATAGTCGTGTAGGAGTTCCCGTGTTCTTTGCACTGATTGTTATTCTGAGGATTAAAGGATGCCCAATTTGATTCCTTTTTCTTATTCATACTTACATTATTCTTATTCCTATTATAATTGTTCCTATTCTTATTCCTATTCTTCTTATTAATATTATTGTTATTATTTCTATCCTTATAATTATTGCAATTGCTCTCATAGTTAACATCATTGTTATCATATAAATTCCTTTCTTTGTTATCAATATCATCATTATTATCATCATTATTATTATTATCATCATTATTATTATTATCATCATCATTATTATCATTATTACTATCATTATTATCTGTATTCTGATTGTTCACGAGTTCATATAATGTGCCGTGATTTCTCTCTAAGGAAGAATTAAATCTATCATTGGTTGTCTTGTCTCTGCAAGGATAACCTAACGATGTTTCCGACGACCTTGGTTGTGCCGGTATACATTGTGCCAGAATTGTGTTGCGGGGAACGGTGATGGGCGCGGAAGTGACATTAATTAAACGCGTAGGTATGTTCGTTTTATTAATGATTTTCACTAGTAGTCGCGCGGATAAAATGCCGTGGAGGTACGTGTTTTGAGGCTCGAGAACCGCTAAAGTTGAGGGGATGTAATCTATATTTGCCCTGCAGATAAGTTCACTACGGGGTGGAATAATCGTTGTTTCTGAAAGGCGCACGTGAGGGTACGATTTTTCTGGTTCACTGGATGTGGGCTGGAGGTGTGCCGACGCGTCATCCCGAAAGCTGTTTGAAGGCAGCGTATTCTCGAGGACGAGCGGCTGTGTGGGAATGGAATTGCTGACGCCAGTAGACGCCTGCGAGGAGCGGTGCGGCGGCGCTGAGTCGGTGCTCTGCTTAGCGGTGCGGGGGGAGGGCTGTTCTGGCCTTGGCGAGTTGAACGTACTTGGAGGGGGAGGTGGTGGTTGGGAAATGTTTCCGTAGCGGTTGAATGAATGTGTTTTTGTTGTGATGTGGGATTGAGGGTAGTCAGCAGAATTTAAAAGAATTTTCTTTTGGGATGGTTCCTTGACGTCTGTTGGCGTGCGCACTGGAGGCAGCTTTTGGAGAAGCGTATTGTCTCTTAGTGGTAACGTCACAGTTCCGATTTGTAAACAAGCTGTGTTAAAGTCAAGAATTGCTTGTTTTGAAAGTAAGAAATCAATGCCAAGTATACCGTGTGTTTGAATATGGGGAGGTCGTTTGGATATAATGAAATCGTGCGACAGAGAAAAGGAGGGAGTAGATGGGAAGATAATTTTCGTAGTTATGGATCCAATGATTGAAAGGGAGTGACCGGTGACAGATTGTAAATTGCGATGGGGTGCATCATCAAATTTAGTATTGTCGGGAATGAATTCTTCAAATAAGATAGATGCTTGAGCACCACTGTCTACGAGAAGTAACAGGTTATTGCCGAAAATTTCTGTATAAATGCATGGAAATGGAGTTAATGTTTTGTTGTGAAAAAGTGTGCATTGTGGCCCTGTGGATTGCTGAGCTGGGATCCTCCCGTTTGGGCCGGTAGCGGGAGGATGCTCATGTTTGGGTGATGTGTTAAGGCGTGCCTAGGCGGAGGTGTTGTTTGTGGTTGCGTTGTGTAATTGTGGTTTTCGTGAGTGCGGAAAGGGCATTCTCGCATAATATGTCCTGGGCTCGAACAGAAATAGCAAGATAAAGAGTTACGTGGTTGGGAACGGAGGTGTGGAGGGGGAGGATGGTTTTGGGATCTGGTACAGAAGGCCATGAAGTGACCTGTTTTCCCGCAATTCATGCAGAAAACTTTCTTTCTGCAGTTGTCAGCTAAGTGACCAAGTTTTCCGCAGAATGTGCAGGTCTGTAGTACGGGGGTGGAAGAAGTGGGCGGCGAGGGATAAAGTGAGTCGGGTCGCGTGTTAGTGATTGGGGTTGGGTTATTGTAATAGTTTTGGGTGGTGGTGTTTGGTGACGCAGAAGGGGCGTTATAAGAGAAAGATGTAGGGGAGGAAGAAGAAAAGAGGAGGGAATTCAGGTTTCTATTAATGGATTCTAAAGTTTTGTCATAATTTGAGCCATCCGAGGGTACCATGGGGGTTGGGTTTATAGGTTCAGAGTAGAGGGATTCGGCGATAGTGGCTGCTTCTATACATGACCGGGGGTTATCTTTTTCGACTAAATGGGATAGATAGGTTGGGAGACCGAAAAGGAATTGCTTTAGGATTAGGTGTTCAGTAAGGGGAAATGGTGGTGTAGCTGTCATACATTCTTTGGCGAGTTCGTAGAGTCGTAGCGCAAATTGTTTCGGTGTTTCCGATTTAGTCATAGAGCAAGAGGAGTACCTACGGATAGCGTTAGAGAAGTCTGATTGTCTTGTAAATAGTCGTCGGGTGGCATTTTGAAAGTCAGTCCAAGTTTTGACATTTATTAACTCAGGAGACAATGAAGCCAAACGTTTTGCTGTGCCGTCCAAGTGAGCTTGGGCGAACAGCAGACGTTCGGGATCCTGCCATCCTGAGATATCAGCCATGTTGTTTACTGTTCTTAAAAAATCGTCAATGTTTTGGCTGGAATCGCCAGTAAATTTTTCCAAGTAGTCATGGAAGGCTGAGCGTTTGTCGTCGAGGATGATGGTTGTTTCGATGGGGCGTTGGGAGTGGGGGACGGAGAGGGGGGAGGGGGGATGATTGTTTCCTTGGGAGGAGAGAGGCATGGTCAGAACAGAAGGATCGTGCTTTGAGGGGAGAGTTCCGTTTTCGGTGGTGGTAAGCGTTGTCTGTAAAATGTCAGAAATAGGAAATAAGAGTCGTAGAGAGTAAAACCCAACTATTGAGAGAAATTTTGAAAATCAGTCACAGTACTCGTGAAAAATATTCACGCAATCGTTAATAGCGATGTAAGCGTGGATTCGTTGCGCCAGGGGTGAATCTGACGCTAACCGCTGCCACCAGATGTGATGAGCCACCCTCGGAGCTGTATTCAGCGTATTCCTAAGGTGACTCGTCACTTTGAGTACTGCGATTGATTAGGTGACTTAAGGAAGGTTGAGAGGAAGGGGGAGAGCTGCTCACTCAGAAGACGTTTTCAGTAACAAATGCACCATTTATTGGTAATTAAAGGAGAGACAGGGAACGATGGATTGAAGGGAGATGCTTGGGAGTCGAGATTACTGATGACGGCCTCTTACCCCATCTCCCCGTGGACCAGGCGTTCCGGCAGGGGCGGCAACAGCAGCGGCAGCAACCTGGGAGCGTGTCGTCATCATCCCAAGAGAGTCGTCCGGAGTCGGAGTCGGCGTTGGAGAGGCGAACTCGTTCTTCCGTCACTCTGCTTGTCACTCTGCTTCAGTGCTCGTCAGTCTCCGTCACTCTCTGCCACCTCTGCCCCTCTCTGCTCTGCCGGGCCCGTTTATATTGGGCCCGACTTGCATTCGGCAGCGTTATTTAGAGGTCGCTGCCGGAATGTTTTGTGACGCTGCGTGCCGCTTGCCTTGCGCGTTTTCCTGGCGCGGGGTGATGTGGTAATGGCGGTTCGCCACATATCTATTGGAACAGGGTGGAATTTGTTGCCGTTGTATAAGAGTACACACTTCAAAATTCTCCTCGAGCTGTCAGTGATAAGTCGCCATTCATCTGACTTATATTATGTAAACCCAATTACATTGTTAAAAAGGCACGTAGAATTCAAATTTGTCGGTTTATAATGAAATAATAATGAAATAGACTATACATATTATTTCAAAATTAATTAATATGAATATGATTCCGAATGTGACGAAAATCGTTCTTTTCACTGTATCTTCAAAACTAGAGCTGATGCAGTCAAGCAGTTTGCAGTTTTTGAATCAGCGGCCCTGAAATACCTTTAATCAGCTCTAAAATTTCAGGCACCAAACAAAAAAGTTTTTTTTTTGCCTTGTGTAATTAATGATTTTAAATGTGTTAATAATAATAATAATAATATTTTAATGAAAATAATAATATTTTACGTTTCAGATTCCAACCTTTGAATCTTTCTTTAGAGAAACTTGTGTCAGCTTAAAAAAATTATAAATTCATTAACTATAATCTTTTCCTAATTTATTTCTATTTCGTATTGATTATTCTGCCAAAAAACCTTTTTCAAATTCTATCCAGTGTTTTATTTACTAATTAGTGATCCAAAGTATGCGAAATACGGCATTCAATATTCATTATTAGAGTTTCAAAGATCATGTACACTGCGATATGAATGGGAACCCTTTCTTGCCAACTCTGTGCTACGTGAGGGACATTCACACACATTTTAATTGTTAATTACGTCTTCTTTCTACGGTAGGACAAATATTTTCATTGTTATTGTATACATACGAAATAATTATTATTTTGATTCTTTGAGAGCCTACAATTTTTACTCAATCAAAAGACGGAAATAAAGCAGTGCTGTCACGTGCGAGACGTGTAAATAGAAAATCCTACGAAGACATTTCACTTTTGCTTAAAATTTGTTCATGTGGAACGTTCTTACGCCCAATGTATTTTTTTCTAAATTATGTAATATATTATCTCTTCGTTCTATAACTTGTATATATGCGATTGTTTGCTGAGCCTATCCCTGTATCTGTTTGGGAGCGAGATGGGTGTGAGATTGTATGAACAAAAACAATTTAATTGGCAATGAAATACATTTAATTAAAATAAAGATAACAAGAATGATTATGGACATGAAAACGTGACATAAAATTAAGACCATTTTGCAATGTGTTTAATTAAGGCAGTTTTTAAAAATTATTTCACATTTAATTTTACAGCGACCTAAGCGCTTCACAAGACAGAAAAGACATGTAACCTAGCAGACAGAGCACTAGCGTTTCAAAATAGGGAGAGCATTTCCTCAAATAATCAATAGTAATTTCAACGAAATGAGAAGGGAAGAAATGGGGAGTAGATTTTTTTCAGAGATTAACTGTTACAAGAGGTAAGTAGAGAAACTTCATGAGTTTTTCTTTATAGAGGTTTAACTTTTCTATGGGGAATCTAGATTGGATTCTTCTGTGCTGCTTATAAGTTGTCCTAACTTGAATAAGCTAGTTGCTGGGGAGAATAATAGTGAATTAAAGAATTTATTTGACAGATGTTTAATGCAATGATCAATTGTGTGAAGATCAAACTTTCGGTGCAATTGTTTGTTGGAAACGTACCATAGCACCCTTAGGGCAGTGATAAGGATTTATTTTGAAACGTTTGGAGCAATTTTCCTTCTGAAGGAGCAGCTCCTCACCAAACTGCACATGCATAAGTAGAGAACGAACGACAATTTTTTAAAGTAAAAGGGAGATATAGGTTTTAAGAGCAGATTTTCCGTTTATTAAAGGGTAAATTTTGAAGAGTGTGACCTGTGGCTTATTTAATTTATTAAAAATATTACGATTCCATGTTAGTCTAGTGTCAAGGAGAACTCCTAGATATTTTATTGGTTTATTTGGATGATTCGAAGACACATACTGATTATTAATGTGTATGTGAAAGGGATTGTACACGAGTCGATGACTTCTTGGCTGTCCGGGTGACGCCGTGTAGTGGGCTGAGCGGCCGACGTTTCGCCTGGCATGTCGCAGGCTTCGTCAGGGCATTGACGCGGCGTCACCCGGACAGCCAAGAAGTCATGTGAAAGGGATTGTGGATGCGCTGAAGCGTGAATACCTTAGCTCCCTATTTGGAAGGATTCAGGTTTAGTCTCCAGCCAACCTTCCTGACATCTTGAGTGAATAAACGTCTGAAAAATAGTTTCACTCCCAACGTCAATTCTGTTCACGGGACGTGTTTACTACAAATGTATGAAAGTTGACAACATAGCCATCGCAAAAAAAACATAGCCAGCACAAAATGTTCCTATATACACGAAAGGGGGAAATAAAATACACCCACTAAAACCACAATGGAAAAACTACGTCTTTTACGAGGGGGGTACCAAACCCGCACTAGAAAAATGCAAATTTTTGCAAATTTCAAAAAATATTCATGTGCTCTACATTATTGAGAATTAATGTAATTGTTGAGGCAGCTTTCTGTATGAGGAAAGAAAATATATCTTGTGTCATTGCTATGGAAAATGAAGAGCGAAACTGCCTCAACAATTACATTAATTCTTAATAATGTAGAGCACATGAATCAAGTGAACTGAAAGTTTACATCAAGGTGGTGGGGTCCTTGAGTGTCCCCTTCGTTTTTCTAGGATTAAGTCAAATTTGTTCATGAAATATGCTAGCACAAACTGTTCTTGTTTTGCGCAACAATCTCATTTATTTTCTCTAGTTTTTTGAAGGATCTTATTGCAATTCACTGAAAAATTCATTTTTTCACTTTTCATACTGCACATGCAACACTAGGGAAGAATTCGACCAGATAACAGTCCCACAGATCTTTCATTGATACCAACAGCTAGCGAGCACATGCCTTGGTGTGATTATGCGTACAAGCATTCGGATAGATGAAAGAGTTACTGTTCGACACCTTTACCGGACATCTTGTTCACCGTTTTTGATCTAGCGAGGGCATGTTTCAGTCGAACCCGAGAAGCGCGGCAAACTACGCTCTTGCCCACGCCAGAAGCCCAATCTCCCTCTCATTCGAGCACGTGGTGAAGTTCAGATTATAACATTATTAAAACACTGCAAGGGCTTCCTGGTTCCGTAATATCCGAGTGTAGCCCTAGATCGAACGTGTCAAAGCAGCCCTCGCCCTCCGGCTTCTCTTTCTCGTCACAGGGCGCTGCCGCGGCCGTGCAGAAGAACGTTCTCTTTCTTCTCGTTTCTAGAGTTGCAAATAGTTGCAGATGAAACCTACACGAAAGTGTTCCCTGATGTTTCTTGTATTATTGCTGCAAGTTTCATGACATACATACGCGTACATTTTTTGTAAGTCAAGAAACGCAAATGTAAAGTTGCTTTTAGCAGGCTTGATTTCAATAATTTATTTACAACTAATGTGAAAGTGAAAAATATGGTTTTTGTAAGAAATGTACTTATAAAGTATTGAAGGGTAACTAGGAAAAAACTAATTTCATAACTTTAATAGTAACAGAGAAATGTGCATTTCAAAATGGGATGAATTTATGACCTTCCGGGTCCTTACAAATCTCTCATTTTTGCGCGCGTTGTACACAATAATGGACAAGAAAATATCAAAAATATAGTATATTACATAAAGCATTAGAAATTTTTATGTAAATATGTGCTTGAATGAAGCAAATCAGACAATTTTGAAAAATTGATTTTGGTCCTTTTTTTTCGCCTTTCAAACCACCGTGCGGCTTCTCTTGGTAAATGGTGATCAATTTCAGCATTTACTCGAAGGTCAGTTTTTTGTCATTTTAACGAAATTATATTTTAATATTTTTTATTATTTTCAATAATTATTAATTTACTACTTATTTATATTTTATTAATATTTTTAATAATTTTATTAAGATTTTCTTATTTGCTTAATATGCAATTAATTAATATTCAATAATAATAATAATAATAATAATATAATTATAAATATAATAACAATACATTATTATTGTTGTTATAAATAATGAGCTTGTCAGTCATGTTTCACGAGATGTCTTTCAGATTTCTCTCTGAGATGGCTCTATACAATAATGATAATTGTTATGTTGTTGTTAATAAATCGATAAATCAATCATAACTTCCCTCCACATCTTCAGTATTACAGTTTTGTTTCTTAAACACACTGGGCAGAATCGCATGAAGAGACGTTTTGTTCCCCCGTTCATGCGTCACCCACCCACCCACTCTGTGCAGCGCGAAAAGATTCCGGCGTGTGATCCGCGTACCTGCCCGCCTAAGCTCTTGAATGGGAAAACACAGAAAGGGGAAAGTTGCTGCAGCTTATAACCTGATGCTCATTTCCTCCTCTGCTGTCTCGACCTGCCAGACACGGCTGTCTTGAAAGGTGACAAAGAGATAGGGTTGTCAAATTACCAAAACAAGAACAAGTGCTCTCAGACATTGGTTGCGAGTTAAGCTAAAGACTCTGTATATATTTAAGCATCCGAATCGATCATCGCTTAGTTGCTGCTTGGAAAGGCTGTGCAACACATGATTTCTATGTGGCCGTGAAGAGAGTTTGGTATGTACTCGTTAGTTCGGCAGATTTTCTCTTATAGGCTGTGTACTCAGAATTAGAGTACAGAGCCTATATGTACAGAGCCTATTCCCATTCCTGGGTCACATCCTAATTGCCAAGATAAATTTAATGAACAATTAAATCCTTTTTCGAATAGTGTCATGGGGTTTATTGGGAGACAAATGTGAGAGAATACCGAAAATCGAAATTTGTGAAGCTGAGTATTTTTCGTATCTAGGAAGGGATGGACAGAAGTCCAAAATTACTTTTAGACATTGTCGTAAACTTCTACGTTTTTGATAATATATATGTTTGCTTTAAGGGAAATACAAGTAGTTTGTATTTTATAATTACGAAGATATTAAAGATCATAGACAATCTGGCAGGAGTCTCATAATATTTCTCCGATTTTCAGAAAGAATCAAACAAGCGCAATAATATTTCATAGTCCTATTTGCCAAGATTTATTTCTTCTTTGGTCGTATCTTCCATATACGGAAGTTAGGTTTTCTTGGGAGGAAAACCAAGAGTGGCAGCTCAGTGCATCAACTGATGTCACTCCAGCGCCTCTGACTGAGGATCCTAGGTTCGAGTCCTGACGGAGGCAGGTTTTTCGTCACTAGCTTTTCAGCTAGGTCGAATTCAGTCGCTGTCTGGAGGAGAATTCTAGAGGCTGGCTGCTCTGATAGGTAGTTTTCCGTGGTTTCTCCGATCAACACCAGGCGAATGCCGGAGCAGTACCCTAAAAAACAGGCCACGGACCGCGCGCGACCTTTCCTTCCTCATCCTTGTCCTATCCTCTCCCCTTACTCGCACTTACACTAACATGCACTGCACTACCAAATATTCTGGGAGACCCGTCGGGAGCTCCTCTGATGGGAGAGTCCTAGGGGGAAACCTCGCTAGCCGACGGTAGGTCGGCACCGGATCTCGCCATCCAGCTGGGGAAGATCACAGCCATCTCCCATGCACTACACTTACGGGAATAATGACCTAAGCTGTTGACGCGCCCGGAATCACTAAACAACCAACCAACCGACCATGGGAGGAAATAGAGTGGTTTCCCGTTGCCTTCCCTGAGTTTTCGACCCAGACTTCTTTAGAAGCGTACCTCCGACACGGGTCTGGGGACCTTATCGAGCATGCGCGCCTCGCGGACTGTCTCCTAATACGCCTGAGATATGACTCTCACTTTCTCCGCCAGATGTCGGTCTCAGTTTCTATATCCGAACTGTCTGGGGAAAAGTTAGTACGAATGTTGTCGAAGGGATTTAATTTTGTCGGGCATACCGTCAGGGTTCTTTTACATAACACAAATACTACTATGGATTTTCCGCCCTTCGAAAATCCGGCCACCGCACCTCGGTCGGGATCAAACCCGCGCACTGGGGGTTCAGAGGCCAGAAAGTTAACTCAGCGAAGCCCAGGTCACCAGGAGTACCTTTGGACGTTTGGGTAAACGAGTGAGAGCTTCGGAAAGTGACGAATGCGATCTCCATGATTTGCCGCGCCCCGGGCATCCCGCCTCAGCGACGAGTCCTGACATGCTGATCACTCGCTTTTGGGATATTGATGGTAGCATTCATATTGATGGTACTGCCTTTGGGCATAACATCAATTCAAATTCTTACGTCAACCCTCTGAAGACACTAAAGAAGCATTTCCTATTGATCCCAGGAGAATTGTGCATAAAGCGTGATCGTGCACGATAACGCATGCCTTCACAGAAGAGAAGCACTGACAAAAATGGACTGTGCTTCCGCATACTTCATGTAGTCCGTATGTAGCTTCCTCCGATTTCAATCACTTTGAGCCACTTAAGAGCGCTATTCGCAGGGGAAAAGTTGAAGATGACCCGAAGTGAAGGGGAGTCAACGCCGTCAGGAAAAGATTTGGTACCGGCAAGGCATGCACGCCCTTGTTTCACGCGGGCGCAAGGCTGCTCAAGTCGACGGAAATTATAGGGAAAAAAAGATCCAGTAGAATAACCACGTGTTAATATTGTGTGTAAATTTCAGGTTCTTCAAATAAATATTTGTGGAGTAAAAATGAGATTAATTTCTGACCGACCCTCGTAGTTTGATTTAATACTAGGCATTATTCTGTTTCCATTTTTGGTTTTTCTATATTTTTACTTTCTCATATGCATACTATATAAATGAATGAATGGGCCTAGTGTGTCCCATAAAGGGCAAAGACCTCCGGCAAGAGGGGAAACTTTTGTAAAACTCACGTGTGAGCTATTCCACGTAAGTATGTATTAGCACTGAACATCTGCACTTCCTAACAGGGGTCTTTCATAATCCTTCCAAATTGTTCTACACCTAGCTGCACTTTACCATTGTGGCCCCACTAGTCTATTGAAATAGTCGGCCCATCTGGTTCTTGGCCTTTCTCGTCTTCTGCTTCCGATGAATGGATCCCACATGGTGGTCTTCTGGACCCATCTGTCTTGGTGAAGTCTTGCGACGTGACCCGCCCATTTCCATTTAATTCTTTCAGCCTGCTGCGCAACGTTCTTGGAGGATGTGATAACTTGGAGTCTTGCGTTTGTAACTCTGTCTTGTATTGAAATGCCCAAGATCTTTCCATTTTTCTTTGACCTAATGAACTCTTTCGTTTGGACATTAAGGACCACGTCTGGCAAGCGTAGATTAGAACAGGAATAATGCATGTATGTCGACCTTCTATTCTGCGTTTCCTGATCAATAATTTGTCCAAGAAAATATATTTAATTGCTCAGAAGGTTTCCATGCTGGGCTATTCGTCTCTTAACATCATTATTCATTTTATTGTTTAGGGAGACTAGTTGGCCGAGGTACACATAATCTACTACTTGCTCTAACTCGATTCCATCGATGATAATTTTGTCAGCTGGTCTGTTGGACATTCATTTGGTTTTGTTGTAGTTCATCGTAAGTCCTGCAATTTTGCTGGTCCTGTTCAACACTATAAAAGTCTTTATAATTATAAAAATCTTTAAAAGTTCTTTGGAAGAGTTGGCAACAAATACAATGTCGTTCGCGAATCTTAGGTGAGACAACTTCTTTCCATTTATTTTTATCCTGTATTTGTTGTACCAATTTAATTCCCTGAATGTGTCTTCCAAAGCACTAGTGAATAGCTTTGGAGAGATAGGATCACCCTGCCTTACACCTCGTTTTAGTTGGAAAGTTTGCTCTAGTTCAGTTTGCCATTTGCTTCAGTTTGTACTTTGGCGACGCTTTGTCTGTATAGTTTGTCCAGTATTTTCACATATTTTGTTTCTATTTCCTGGTTTTGTAATGCCTGAAGGACACTTGGATATTCGAGGGAGTCGAATGCCTTGCTGTAATTCACAAAATCCAAGTGTAATGGTAGGTTGATGTCCTACAACGTATCGTTGTATATCGTTGTAAGAAAAGCCTGGAGATCTTTGCATTTTATTATGCGAATTCTGAGTTCAGAGTTCAGTGAGAGCCAAAGAACTAGCATATGTGTCATTAATAGGGACCGGATTTTAATGACCTAAAAATCAGCGAAATATGCAAGAATTTATGACCTAAAACCTATATAAATATGACCTAAAAAATAAAATATGACGTAATACAAGTTTTTTTTAATTCCTGTTAATTTTTTGGGTATAACAAATGCAAAATTCACTCAAGGATACATTGTGAGTACGGCACATACGGCTTGGAGTCTTTGGAACTAACTAGCATTTAAAAAAATTGCTTGTGTCTGTAAACCAAATCAAGTACAGTACAATAAAACCCATCAAACCAAACGACTTCCTTTACTACTGCATACTTCTTGTTTAATATAATCCTTCTCTTTCAAATAATCCTTTGTAGTATAATTTTTTAGTTTATTTGTGACAATATCACCTGATACGTTGGCATGCGATACATTTTCAAGCCTTTTATTCTTGTGTTCTTAAAAATATGACCTATCTTCATGGATTCATGATGCATTTGGGGCAAAATCTGGCCAAAATATGACTTTTTACTAAAAACTGTCCTTAAAAATATGACAAATATATGTATTTATGGCAGAACTTGGCCCACATATGACCTTTCACTAAAAACTCTGTAAATATGACTTTATATGCACAATAAAAATACGTTTTTCTGATCGACAATACCTGGATTCGTGCATAAATAGTTTTAAAATTCACCCGAAGGTCCAGAAAAAATATATGACTTGTCATTAAAATCCGGGCCCTAGTCATTAGTGCGACCCATATTGGAATATGACGCGATATGTTGGGACCCATACAGAATATTGCAGCAAAGAAATCTAGAAAAGATCCTGCGTAGAGCATCAAAATTTGCTTTCAGGGGTACCAGAAATGAAGTATGGGAGTCACTCGAAAGTAGGAGAATGAAGTCGCGTCTCCTTACTATGTATAAAGCGTACATAGGCTTTCGAGCGTGAAAAGAAATTCAAAGTCAATTAGGGAAACCTACATATTTCGGCAGAACGGATCACAGGCACAAAATTCAGACAAGAATTCAGAAAACGGACGTTGGGAAATATTCATTATTATTATTATTATTATTATTATTATTATTATTATTATTATTATTATTATTATTATTATTATTATTATTAATTATGTACAGTGGCGTGTAGTGCAGTGTTGTGAAGTTGAGGGAAACGAGTGTGTAAGAAACACATTAAAACTCAGTGATTAGCAGTATGTTGAGGTGAATTGAAGTAAAGTGTGGTGAGGTGGAGTGCTATGGAACGGTGGAATATGGAATATGGCACGGTGAAATGTTCATGTTAATTTGTAAAGTTTGTAAATTTTGTAAACATTTTATAGTTGTTAGGTTCTGTAATGTTTTGTTAGTGTATTCTGACACCAAGTTCTCAAACTTATTTGCAAAATTGTTATTCAAAAACTTATTTGCAAAATCTAATCTAATCTAACTTCTTCCGTCTTTTCTATGATTTCGTTCATCGTTTGGATGTGGCTGAATCCCCAGCGGAAGTCTGCTTCTTCACATGGCTGATACTCATCTAGTATCTTTGTTAGCCTTCTTGTTAATATCTTTGAAAACAGTTTGTACATATTTGAAATTCAAAATGCTTTGAATTTCTTCTTTAAGATCAGCAATGTCTCTTTTCGTTTCCTTCCTAAAATTCTCGTTCTGCCTTCTCAATTCTTTAAGTTGGGAAAGGATATCAGAGATAGTTGTTTTTATGTCCGCCATAGTGGGTGAGTTTATGCTGTTGTGATCAACTTTTGTGGAGCTCTGATTGTTTTTTCTAACCTTTTGTGATTGTATTTTTGGAGTTTTTGTACTTCAGCTCGCCATACTGCCAAATACTTGAATTTGTCGTCTGGTACTATCTTGTAAGAATTCTGCCTGGCTCCGAAAGATGGAAGTCTGATTCGCCCTTGCTGTGACGGTTACTGATAGCTGTCAATAGGTGTCGATAGTTGCCCTGACCGCATTGGTTACTTTCTAAAGTTGGTCGATTTCGAGATTTCAACGGAAAAACACGTTTTGGGGTCCCCTGATACCTAAAAAGTACTTTTCTTTTACAAAACGTCCGCCCCTCTGTCCGTCTCTCAGTCAGTCCGTCAGTCAGTTTGTCTGTCCGTCTCACCGTCTGTGAACACTTTTAGCGCCTTAACCATCCGTACATCTTTTCCCAATTGATGAATCCTCCGTCGATCTGGTTGAAGCTTTGAAATTTTGAAAAACACTTTTCAAAATTTTGGGGTACTTTACAAGAAGACCCCGGGACATTTTCAGAATTTTCTCAAAAACGGCTCCACATTTGTTCTTTAAATTTCTTGTAAGAAAAAGTAAAATACACTTATAAAGGAGGCATACGTCCGATTTTCACGGTAACAGAATTTTTGAAAATTGCTTGAAAAGTTTTTCAGTCTTCCTAGAACTATAAAATTGAAGACAGATTTTCCCTTCAAATTAAATTTGTTGTCCATAATTAATTCTTTCATTCAAGTCATGTAGAGTTTTTGGAAATTTTAGTAGTTTTCGTGCAATATTTGCACTTTTAAAAAATAACAAAAACAAAATTTTCTCAAAAACGGATCCAATTTTTTTAACTTGCGAAATGTTCTGTATACGATGACGTAAACGCCATATTGTTGCATTCATTTGTTTCAAAAATTACAAAAACCTAATTTTTTTGACTTGTCTCTCATATCGGTAATATTTTCTTTAGCAGTAATTTGTTCACATTATTGTATTTATGAGTACATATGCTTTAAATAATACCATATAAAAATTCTCGATAACTCAACAGTTTTCTGTTAAAATGAGCTCAAAATTCCGCATTTTCAGAAACGTTCAAACGCCATTTTCTCAAAAAGGCTCTAAATTTTTTCTTCAAACTTTTCCAATGGATAGTGCTAGGTGCACTGATTAATAAGACGTAAAGTTCATTTTGGTGTATTCTTTTGTTGTTGTTTTTTTTTTCAAAAATTACACAAATGTATTTTTTTAATATCTCTCACGTCGTTAATATGCACAGTTCCATCAATTTGTGTACATTATTGAATTTGCGAGTAGAAGTGCTTCAAATAACTTAAAAGGAAATTTTTGGTTAACTCAATAGACTCCTGTTAAAAGAGCTTCAAAGTTTGCATTTACAGTAACGGTTAAACGTCATTTTCTTAAAAACTACTCCAAATTTTTCAATGAAAATTACCATTTAGAATGAGGTTTTACTCTTCTGTAATGGTCTTGAAGTAACATTTTGGTTCTACTATTAGGAAACCGGAAAGTTGAGAAAGGTTTAAAAAATGTACTTTGGGCGCCGATACATGGAAGCTGGCAACAGGATGGGGCAAGACCGTAAAGACAGTCCAAACCAAGGAAATTAGAAAACTTTACTACCAGAAAGTCTGGGACAAGCACCACCAGTTACTTTCTTGTATACGTACGTATATCAGCAGTAATATACGTAGTATAGAGAAACTTATATAATGCTGAGGAAAATCGATTTTGAGATTTCAAGGGAAATACCCTGATACCGAAAAAGGATGTTTTTTTCAAATCGTCCGTCCGTCCGTCCGTCTGTCTGTCTGTACGTCTGTGAACACTACTAGCGTCTAAACCAGTCCAAATTGAAGAATCCCCAGTTTATCTGGCTCTATTTGAAGCTTTGAAATTTTGAAAAACAATCTTTAAAATTTGGGGGTACTTTACATAAAGTCCTTGGGGCATTTTCCAAATTTTCTCAAAACCCGCTCAAAATTTTTTCTTTACATTTCTAGTGATAATAGAGTTAAATGCACTTACAAAGGTTACAAATTGATTTTAACGGTTTATTCTGAATTTTCGAAAATGTCAAAAGTTTGAATTATTTCCAGCGTCTACCTACAACTACAAAATTGAAGATAGAGATTTTACCTTCAAATGAAATTTACTGTTCATAATCATCACTTTCAATTGGATTATCGACATTTTTTAAAATTTTTAATCGTGTTCGAGCAATATTTTGTGCAATATGTTCAATTTTAAAAAGTAACACAAACAAGATTTTCTCAAAAACGACTCCAAATTTTTCCTTAAAAAGTTTTGGTAGTGATAGTGGTAAATGTACTCTATAAAACGACATAAACATAAGATGACATATTCTTTAATAAAACGTAAAGTTCATATTGCTCTATTCTTTTGTTTATTCAAAACTTCAAAAATTAAATTTCTTGGCTTGTTTCTTGCAATGTTCATATTTACATTAGGAGCGATTTGTTCATATTATTGTATTGACGAGAACACGTTCTTTAAATAATGCCGTATAAAATTTCTCAAAATGAGCTGAAATCTCATATAAAATTTCGGAAAATGAGTTCAAATTTCTGCATTTTGAGAAACACTCAAATGCCATTTTCTCAAAAATGACTCGAATTTTTTTCTTTAAACTCTTCCAACGGATAGTGCCAATTGCATTCTGTAATATGGCGTAAATTTCATTTTGGAGTATTCATTTGTTTGTTTGTTTTTCAAAAATTACACAAATATACTTTTTTAAAATATCTCTCACACCGCTAATATGCACATTTCCACCAATTTGTAAACATTATTGCATTTGCGAGTGGGTGTGCTTCAAATGACTTCAAATGAAGTTTTTCAAAATGTTAATAGAATTCAGTGTAAATGATCTTCAAATATCGCCTTTACAGTAATGCTTAAACGCCATTTTCTTAAAAAGGGCGCCAAATTTTTCAAAGAAAATTTTTATATATGATTATGATATGATATATGATGATTTTTTCTCTTCTTTAATATTTTAAAAGTAATATTTCGAAACTACCATTAAAAAAGCTAAAAATTGAGAAAATTTCAAAAAAAGCATTTAGGGCGGAGGCAGATAGCAGCCGCCAAGGGAATGAGGGCAAGACCGTAAAGCTAGCCCACGCGAAGGAAATTAGAACATTTTACAACTAGAAAGTCTTTGCCATTCTGTAGCACCACTAGTTTTTTGTGATATTGAAATTGCCAGTGTATGTTTAAATAAATATTTTATCCTTCTCATTTTTTCGCATCTTTTTTGGGGAGTAAATGTTCTTTTCTGAAAAATGGAATGAATTAAAATGAACTAAATAGAACAGGAATGAATTAAAATGCTCATTTTGTTTCTGTATTCAACATTCAAGAAATGTATGGCTTAGGGTAGGGATCACAGAATTTTGTTAATTCATTTCTCTTCATAGCATGTCACACATAGTTTTTAACTGTTTTTGATGTAAAATAAATAAATAAAATATTTATTTTAAGGCTTTATATTGATCTGCAATGTAGTGGCAAAATATGGAAGGGTAAACTCGGAACATTTTTTTAAATTTTTTACTGTGGGAAATACACGTGTACGGGATAATTCACCCAGAATATGTGTGAGATTTCTCCGGGTTTCCTAGTGTTGAGCAAGTGAGGTGCTAGTTTCTCCATTCCCATTTTTGCAGAGTTGATTTTGAGTTTTGAAAAAGCGACTCAATGGGACCGAAATTCGCTGGTTTCAACTGTTTAAAAAAATTGAATTTTGAGTAAGTGGTGATGTTAACTTTACCACCCACATTTTTGAAACCTTAATTTCGAAGGGTTGTGAGGTAGCAAAAATGTTTATGGTGTCACTGAAGAGCCCAAAATTAGTCCAAAATTATGGCGCAAGGAATTTTGAGTTTTGTGGTATTGGATTGATTGATTTTTTCGTGTTTCCGGGCGTGTCAACTGCTTCGGCCATTAGTCCCGTTAGTGTAGTGCATGCTTTTTTCTCGGGAGATGGCGGTGATCTTCCCCTGCTGGATGGCGAGATCCGGCACCGACCTACCGTCGGCTAGTGGGGTTTTATATTCCCCCTAACCAGGACTCTCCCACCAGCGGGGCACCGCCCCAGCCGGGACAAGCGCTAAGCTCCCGACCGGTCTCCCGGAGTATGTGGCAGTGTAGTGCATGTTAGTGTAAGTGTGTGTGTGTAAGGGGAGAGGATATAGACAAGGAAGATGAAGGACAGATCGCGCGCGGTCCGTGGCCCGTTTGGTAGGGTACTGCTCCGGCATTCGCCTGATGTTGATCGGAGAAACCACGGAAAACTACCGATCAGAGCAACCGGCCGCTAGAATTCTCCTCCAGACAGCAACTGAATTCGACCTAGCTGAAAAGCTAATGTCGAAAATCTTGCCGCCGTCAGGACTCGAACCTAGGACCTCCCGGTTAGAAGCGCTGCAGTGACATCAGTTGATCATTACCTACCGCTACCGGTGTGGTGTTGGAGTGATTTTCATTTTTGGTTCTTGTAGTTAGGAGTTAGTTCAAAGTTTTGAAAGGGAGACTACAGGAGCCCAAAATGCACTTGTTTCGACATTAAAGAAAGATATGAATTTTAAGTGGGAGTCCTAACTTTACCAGCCTCGATTTGTCTTAATTTCGGGGTATTGGGAGGTAGCCCAAAATATTGGGAGGGGACCTGAAATTGGCCGAAAATTATGGCACAAATTTTTTCAATTTTTAGCAAGTGGGGGTGCTAGCTTTACGGACGTGTTATTATTTCTAATTACGTTAGAATAAGAAAACCTGGAGACCTTCTACGTTGAAATGCCTTTTTCCTTGCAAAATAGAATGGGCAATTTTTATCTGAGGACGAACAATTACGGTTATAATTTATACATTTAGGAGGCTTGCTCACTAGGTTACAATTTCCTGTTTCATGATTATTCCCACAAAATAAACATTTAAATGTTACTTTGGAGCAGTTTAAGTATCTAAATTCTTGACAAGGTTTACACCGAATAATTTGGTAAATTTAAATATTTTTCCGAGTTCTGTGGGGTCTTGAACTTCAACCACGCTCAGTTGCATTGGGGTTGTGTCTTGTAGCAGACGCGTAACCTTCAGGATGTTAACCTTGTGAACTGTAAGTTTCTCACCGATCTCATTTTCGGAATAGTCATTTGGGATATTGCGTATGATGGCACATGTGATCTTACAATATGAATCACGAAATTATGATACAGATAGTTATTATCATTTAATACTGTTATTGGCTTCCTATAATCATCTGGAGAAGTGATAGGCACTCGAATTTGGGAGTTCTTTAATAGAGTTGTTAAATTTGAGAGTTCTTGAAATTCACTGATCATTTTTTATAATTTTCTACTTCGTGAATGAAAATTAGGGACCATTTCTCAATGAACTGTGTTTCGTTAGTAATCACTTCTTCCATTGATCCACTGCTGTCAACTTTCGCTAATTCCGCGAAGCAGTTATGCCTACTTACATGCGGAGGGGAGGACATGACTGTGATGTTATCGTAGTACGTGGCCATCTTTTTAGCGTCTTGATCCAATTTTGGGTGTTAGATCCGCTCGCTTCAAACGTAACTTGAGGGGCCTACCGCGCACACCCAGTATGTCGCTCCAGCGCCCCCGGCCCGCTTGCTTCAAAGGGGAGCCGCGACCCGCCCGCGCTAGAGCGTCGCGTACGTGTCGCCCACCTCTTTTTAAGTTGCATTTTCATGGTCTGTATCGGCTTAGATAGCTCAGGTCAGTTGATGTCACTGCAGAGCCTCTGACCGGGCTAGGCTTCTAGTCCCGACGGTGGCAGGACTTTCGACACTTGCTACAGGTATTACACTTCTAACATACTAGCGTACTAGCTAACATGTTCTAAACTAGGTCGAACACAACCGCTGTTTCGCCGGCCAGTTGCACTGATCGGTTATTTTTCCGTGGTATCTCCGACCAACACCTGGCGAAAGTTGGAGCAAGAACCCTAACAAACAAGCCAGGGACCACGCGCGATCTTTCCTTCCTCTTCCTTTTCCCTTCCTCATCTTTTACGTACACACATTTACACTTACATGTACTACCTACCAAACATGCCGAGAGACCAGTCGAGACCTCAGAGCTTGTCCTGGCTGAGGCGGTTGCGTGTTGGTGGGGGATACCTTGCTGAGAAAACCCCGCTAGATGACGGTAGATCTGTGCCAGAACTCATCGTCCAGCTGGAAAGATCCCCGTCACCTCCCGAGTGCTATACACTACACTTGCGGGACTAATGGCCTTAGTAGTTGACGTGCCCGAAATTCCTAATCAATCGAACATCATACATTTAAAAAAACATCATACATTTAAAAAAACGAAGAGACTTCGGAATAGTACAATAGTGTGGTGTGACGCAATTCATTGGGCAAGCAACTGTTCTGTGATACGTTCAAACTTTGAAGACCAACATAAAATTCGATAAGAATATCCGAAAATGAATTGTATGAGTGAGTCAACGTGAGTCAGGGTAGAAAAAATACACCACCGTTTTCTTCTCAGTTAGATGAACTAATGTTCCCTGTGACATTTAGCTGAGAAACGCTACATTTCTGCACGTCAGTTTCTTGACAATTTCTCTTCTATAAAGCCCAGAAGGTTTGCTTATTCTCGCGATTTTTCGACAAACGAAAGACAAAAACTATATTGCCGGGTCCTAGTAAAAAAGGAGGATATATCTTGTTACTACATGTAGTAAATTACTTTCTCTAAGGCGTTGTGAACTCAGAATCCATGTTTTGTGGGTTGATACCGAAAAATCGATTGACGGAAAAATGTCAGCATTCAGTCGGTTGAGATAATCTTCGTCTTCAGTAAAATCTGTTCCAAAAAAATCAGATCTTTAAAAGACTCATACACATTTTTTAAACTTTTTTTCTCCATAATTTTTCTTGAATTTAATGCAATTGAAAAGAAATATTTTTTTGAATAAGCTTTATTTTGTTGGTCGCATGAACTGCAAGGTCATCAGCAAAAATGAGACAAAATACAAAAAATAAACATACTAAAATAGGCAAAATAAAAAATCTATCGAAACAACTCCAGAAGTACAATTATGTGATTCCTGTTGATAAAAGTCATAAAATCGTAAAATAAAAAAAACATTTTGCCAAACTTCCGGGCTCTATTCACGATGTTAAAAGATTAACCATTCTTCAACTACGTCTAACAACTATTCGACTAACGTTGAACTTCAATGCCTTTTTTGCTGGGATCCGTTTTCTCCGATATATTATACTCCGATTTAAACACAGTAGCACATCATGGTCAGGAGCTGAACGAAGAGGGGGGCACTGTCCAGCCTGGTACCCGAAAAACACCAATGTGGGGGAGGGGGCTGTCTACCCTGGACCCCAGAACAAACTGTAATATAATCGAAGAAACATTTTATGTGTTTAAGAATAAATAATAGAAGTGTTTAGCATCAAATAATCATTTTCTGCAAGTTTATGTTAAAATATTTTCAGTTTTTGAAGTGTAGCAAAGCCGTATGCGTTTTGAACATTTTCTGTACTTGCAGCCTTTTCTTTGCGTTGCTTTGAAAGACGAAACTATCACTAGAAGTTAAGAAAGGATCTAATAATAAAATTCGTAAACGAGAATCTGTGACTCCATGCCTAAAAATTGTACAAGAAAAACAACTTTGGGAAGAAGAATCTTAATGTAAAAGACTCAGAGGGAAAGATTGTAGATGCTGCGACGGAATTCAGCTGTAAATTACACGACTTCACAGCATATGGACTGAATTTTGTCTACAATGAAACTGGTATTATCTACAACCCATGCAATAATTAATAGCCATTAACATCCCATGTGGGCAAGGGCCTCCTGCTAGGTAGGGTAGTTTACATTGAAAAAAGCTTCCCGTGCAGTCACTTCTAGCAGAGCAAATGCAATACTTACCACCTAATTGGTGATTCAACCTACCCACTTAAGCCATACCTACTTACTCCTTATAGAAATAGAAAACGTAAAAAATGTTAAAAGAAAGTATAATAAAGCACACTCTAAAATAATAGTGAAAAAAGTGAATTCTTTTGGGTTACTAAAAAGACGTTTCAGCCAACATTATTGAGACTTTTTTTCACAAAGTTGAAAGCATCATATTGCGTTCTGTGTTCTATACAGTATGTGTATTGACTAGATAGAATCTGAATTTGAACAACTTGTTCAGAATCATCTCGAAGGACGTTCAGAAGAAGTCATGACTGAAGTCTAGGTGAAATCAAAAGACATTACACACCAAATGAATACATTTTTATTTGCAATAATATATTTAAATGTCTTTAAAATGTGAAAATAAAATTTAACATATGAAATACATTTTAATTTTGCAAATCTTATTCAATTATTTTGAACATTTGATCCACTTCAATTTCTCCGGTTCCTACAAACGTATTTCCAGGGAGTGGCATTAAAACGTCCTCTGCAAGTCCACTTTTTCTTTGTCTCTTCTCCTAGCAAACTCGACGAGAATATATAGTGTATATCAAAGGCGGCTCTATATTTCAGAGAGTATTTACGGTATTTTAAAGAGATTACGTACGGGTTCTGCAGCTCTGCTGCTCTCAAGAGCAGCAGAGCTGCAGAACCCGTACGTTATCAACTTCTCTGAAATACTTTTTTATAGACTTTGCTCTACAAAGACAGCTTCTAGATTTTTGGATGACACATTGAACTTACTCTCTCGCGATTTCTTCACGAGACCAACTGGGTGCGCAGCACTCTCCGGGGCTTTCGTGAGCTGCGTTTTGAAGCTCCTAACCATTTAGCACTGCTGTCAATCTCAGTTATTGGACGGCTTCGCTTGCTCATAGGAGACCATGCGAGCTGCGCTTGAAGCAGCTGTAGGGTTCCTAGCAGGCTCGATTGCTTCACGAAGAATGACGAATCGCATGACGCAGCTCCCCAACTTTTTCTTTTTCTTACCGGTTC
This sequence comes from Teleogryllus occipitalis, assembly GCA_011170035.1. NCBI lineage: Eukaryota > Metazoa > Arthropoda > Insecta > Orthoptera > Gryllidae > Teleogryllus > Teleogryllus occipitalis. Next base: position 87,462 of record BLKR01004390.1, on the reverse strand, counting down.
CATAGGTCGTGAACTACTGGTGCTGCATAAAACTGCTGTATGTTCAGTGATAACTGGATGTTGCACAATATTGCCCACTGCCTTTAAAGATTCCAGGTCTAAATCAAATAAACCTGGAGAGCATGGACTGTTGCCACTGGTATTGATGTGATTATGCTCTTTCTTTTTTAGGATAGTTTTCAAGCGATTTTCTTACTGAGTGGGTGTTTTGGGAAATTCTTCACTGATCAGATCAACTGAAATTTTCCATATTTGCCTGTTCACTCAGAAACGGCTTCATTGGCCCAAATTGTGGCAAATATTTTGGGTGCTTACTCAACAGTATTGAAGACCCAGCATCACTCCACTGCAGTTGAATCGTTTATAGATTGTTTTAAAAAAATGTTGCGCCTTCACAACGCATCTCTAAGCTCTTCTGGAGCTTGGAGCTGACTGTGAAAATAAGTGGCTTTGATAATCGAAGGAAACTAGAAGACGTGTTGTTGAAAAAAGCCAAAACTTACCTTGCAATAAAGCAATGTAGATTTTCACGACCGAATTCAGAACTCGAATTATATTCTAGGCTGAATGGCCGTGGTCTAGTGAAAATCTGAGTCATCGTGAGTGTCCTTCCAAACAGCTTGCATGTAATTGTCTACGACCACTTCGCCACTGATGTCTACCACTGTTGCAGATGAAACGTCTGGAAATATAATTTCCACTAGACCAAGATCATTCAGCCCGGAAGATAATTCGAACTGAATTACTTTGCAATGTTTTCATTTTCACAGTTTTTGGAATTCGCAATTTCGAGAAGTAATTATTGCTCTGACTTTCATTCTGCCTAATTCATAAATTTCAACGGTCTGTGTTCTACACACAACTTCTGTTCAAACAAATCTCAAGATACCAATCACAGGAAGAGACTTACATAGAACTTTCGACGATATGTTAGACGACTTGGTGAAAGGAATTGTTAATTTCGCGTCTTATTTGGGAGGAGCCAACTTCTATTAGCAGAAGATCAGTAAGAAGTCGCTTTCGTGCAGTGTCTTCAACATTTCCTCCAGATAACTGGATTATGTATGAGCTTGTACTGACAAGACTACACTGAGAAAAAGTATTGATTTAATTTGAAAGTTGGTGTTCAATCTCGCCACCAAGGCGCAGCCCCTAACAGCTTCTTCCCGCGCGGCCGCCCAGAGCGAACTTTCACCAACCCCTCACAAGTCGCTCTCTCTGCATGCCGGCACGCTTCTACACTTCGGAAACTACTACAAAAGGGGCAATAAAATCATTTACAGCGTCTTCCGCGCAAACCGCCGTTCGCACGGGCCCACGCCCGCCCAGAACAATGACCGCTGCTTCTCGGCGTCGCCAGCTGGGGTTTAAGCCCTCATGAGGCGGCTGGGCCACCCCGGCACGCGGGGCCCTCACCCCATCGCTCGCTACCTGACAAGCCACCCAGAAATATGTACAAACATTTCTGAGAATCGCTTCGGGCCTCCCTCGCAAAAATAAGCCCGTCAATGCATCTCGCCGACAAAGGCGCACTGCCGGCGCGCCGCCCCCGCTCCTCGGCCACCTGCATGCCAGATGCCTCAATTCCGTTGAAATCTAAAATACAAACGGGCCGCCATCGCGGGCACTCCACGTGCCACCGCCTTTGCTCCCAAAACGCCGCCAATGTCATGTGACACCCCCCCCCGAAGGCACATCACGAATAGGGAGCCGATCGCGGGCACTCCTAACTTTCCCGCCTTACCATAGGCCCAAGTCACAGCCACGTGACTCTCCCCCCCCCACGGCCTCAATCACATCCGCAATAATAAATACTGCGACTTCGCTCACACACCAGAGACAACAGAGGGAGAACAGAGAGACAACAACCAAACGACAAACAGAACAACGACAGACAACCAGAACAAACAGACAACTCATCAAGGTCGACTGTTCCTGCCTCGCCTATCAAGGCGATTAGTACGGCCATATCTAACCAGCCTCAAATTCGTGCCACTCGCGAGCCGCAGCCGCCACTTGGCCGAATTCACGGCAAACTCCACCACCAGCTCCGGTCATCTGAGTCCGCGCCCATGCCAGTTCGCACCACCGAATTGCCTGGAGCCTATCTCAGCCCGAACAGCGACACACTCAGCCGAGTGATTTGGGTTGCTGCTTTTCTTGCTTCAAACTGTAAGTAAGCTGCCAAGTGTACTTCAAGAAAGAAGAGCAATCATTAACGTCATAAACTATCAATGGTCCTCCGGCTTTTTATAAATCAAAATCAATTGTACTCAATTATCAAGCAATTAAATTTATTTATTCTACTTGAATATTATCTATCATTGCCCCAAAGGCAAACAATCCCCTGAAACCCGTTCTGATCCCGTATGTAGTCGCACTCGCAGCACGGCACCTCCCGGGCTGCATCTGCTACAGTTGGAAACTTCATTGTCATAGAAGTATCTGACGATTTGTAGATGGAATTAAATTTTACAAGAAACGAAGTAAAAACAATTGTCTTTGCTACACTTTCTGTATAATTTGCACACAACCGCAACATTGATTACTAGAGACCGGAAAAATATGTAGTATCAAATTTAAAAATATGTTCATAAATATGTAATGAAAACAGTGAGAATATGTAATAAATATGTAAAATCGGATATAATATGCAGTATTAAAATATAGTAATTGTAAAACACCTTCGCCTAAAATAAAATTTCTCTTATCAAAATTTTCTAAACAAATTTATAAATAAAACAGACGTTTTAAAAATCATTAGAAGACAGCAAGTTGATGCACATTTTGCACCATACAACTTTCTCGACAGTAATAAAACGTTCTATTACTACCCAGGACGGTAGTTTAGCGACCAGACTAGATACGCAATAGAAGCTCTCGTACAAACCGGCGATATCTACGACCAGCAAACAATCGCTGCAACGTGCAGCAATCTCACCACAGTGTTACACGTCGGCCATCCCCAAAGTTTCTCGGAAATTAAGGTTAAAGATCACAAAAATTGCGTCAGTAATACTTTTCTCACCTGAAGGTGAAAAGTATTTCAGTCGCTAACTCGCACTTCCGCCACTGAGGCAACTGAAGCAGGCGCACTCGACTGTAAGAACATTCGACTACGTCTTAACGTAGTGCATCTCATTTCGACAGCACTCAGTAATAATGTAGGAAAAAAGTCCGATTTTTAAAAACAATTCTTTTCATAAAAAAATATATATAACCTAGAAGAAAATTGATAAAATAAAATATGTGAAAATAGCAAAATATGTAAAATACGTTATACAATGCTAAATATGTAAAAATATATGTATAAATATGTAACTCGAATTTTATGAAATTATTTAAACAATAATATTTATAGTATCATATCTACAATATATAAACAATATACTACAATATAATAACAAATATGTTTTTTATTTAACAAAAATCTACCATCCACAACCCAAAATGATCGGCTGGTTCCGCCCTTTGTCACTTGTGTATCGTTAGTTAGCTGCCACTCTTCATATGTTCATTAAAGGTGACTTTGGTGTTCAAAGAGAGGCACAGATAATTAAATACAAGTATTCTTTAGTTTATTGACAATCAGTATGAAAGTTTTTCCTGAAAACAAGTCTTTATTTTCTATACATGACGTTTCGCGTGACTCTTACAGGCATTTTCAGATTTCACAATTAAAACAATTATAGACCTGTTTACATCTGAAAATAAAAAAATAACAAACAAAATCATTAAGATATGTAATTATATGAAAGAATCTAAAATAAAAGTTTCAATTAAGAAAACAGATGAAAATCATTAAAAAATCAAGTATGAGTGAAAAATATACAAGTAGTAGGCTAAGAAGAAAATATAAAATAGACAGGAGAGAACTTACCAAAACATATTTAATTAAGCACAAATTGTATAATTATGAAACACCACAAAATGTTTTAAAGAGGATAATACCAATCACAAGAAAGGAAAAATTCCCACTATAAAAATATACATCCTTACTCTATGGAGAGCAGAGAGAGCAGACTAACGTAAAAATAGACATTATTTCTACAATTACAAAATTGAAGACAAGGGTTCTTTCTCTTAATAAAATCTGTTCTTTAAAGACAGATATTTAAATAAGGCCATGTTTAATTTTTCTTAAATATGTGTAGCTTTCTTGTAATTTTGTGTAAAATATAGACAATTTAAAAACAGTTGTTTTCTCAAGAACGACCCAAAATGTTTCCTTCACATTTTTTCTCGAATTGAGCAAAGTACGCTTACAAAAATGGCAAAGGTTCCATTTGCGATGAAATTGCACAACTTGATATTGTATAAGTACAATATTGACAATAGATTTCTTCTTAATTAAATCGAAAATAGATGTTTAAATACGATGATATACATTTTTTTAAAATATATAAGTAGTTTTTGAGACGTTTTTTATTAGTTTATTTTTGGTCGCATCAACTACAAAGGTCATTAGCGACCGCACCAATTGCAATATCTAATACCCAGTTTACATTTACATTTATAATACAAAATTACATTGTTTTAATACCATAATTCTACATCAGTACAATACAACAGTGTTCACACTAATTACATGTTGTTTTGGTCTCAAATTTCCGATATAATAACAGTAACTTTATAAAATTTAACCACTTGGTTTTGATAGTCCGGGGAATGTAACAGTGCACTTACTCCCAGTCCCCGCAAGATGTTTTGCCGGAACACCAGTGATATATAAAACTGAATACACGAAGTCATTGTTAAGACATATAATATTAAATTCCTGAGAAATAATGTATCATGATTGGAAGAAATTGATATGTAGACAAAATTAGCTAGATTCAACGTTCGTGAAGAACAATCCACAAACTTTTAAGAAATAAAACAAGGAAATTGTTTATGTAAGTACTTTTAAAGTTGTTCGGTATTCTAGCGGATACTTAGTTATGAACAGTGAGATGTTCACTTGTCAACACAGCGTGAGTTGTGTTGGAACCCCTATTATCTTCTACCATGGTTTGCAGACTACATTTCCTTGCTTCAGTATTGTGATTGTGTTTGCCCGTTTTTGTTTGGTTTTTAGTCGACATTTTAAGTTTGTGAAGTTCTCCTGAAACCGTTGCCTGAGGAGGGACGCATACACTTAGGGAGGTACGTGAAATCTGGCCCAGCAAATTACAAACTTTTGATAACGTTACAATTAATTTGAATAAAAGAAATGGCTGTACAGAAAAGAAATGGCAGTACAGTACATGTAGCTCAGCCCCTAAATGTTTTCCATTGGGGCAAATATACTCAGAAATACAATTTCATCTCAATAGATTGATAGTGTGACGTCGTACACAGTAATCACAGACACGAGCTTCAATGATAAATATGTACAGGTTTATTCACAGTATGTACAGTAAATAATTAAAATTACTCTTAGCTCTGGTAGACGTTTACTCCCCTGATCGCGGGAGCGATTCTTAACAATGCAGTCTGTCGTGGCCCGCGCCACTCCTCAGCGAGCCTTATGCACACAGCATACAGTTCCGGCGACCTCGATCACCCGTGGAAATAGTGTCCACAACGGCGTCCCAACACATGGGTTGCCGTACGAGCCTAGCTCGGCTCCGCACCGCCCTGGGCGCAAGTTTTGTGCGTTCGCACGAGGTTCCCACTCAGCTCGAAACCCGCCCCCGCGCTCTGCGTTCGCGCTTATATAGCTCCTACCCACGTGACCTGATACGTCACTGGATTTTGCACACGGCTCGCGATAGTCGCGTTGCCAGGCATTTTGGACATCCATTTACATGGATTCTAAGAATTTTGCACGCGGCAAAAATGCTCTGTCCCGCATTTGGGGCATCCCTTTCCCTAGCTCTTAGAATTCTCAAAATACCTCGGCGTGTCTCCGCTTCTGCCAATTGTTCTCACATCCTGCCTGGCCCCTGGCGTCTAATCCCTTGACGCAGCGACCTTGTGACGCCCCGCCGGTCGCTCTGTGTAGCCCTACAATACGTTACAATTGTAAATCGTACCGGCTGGGGTGCGAAATTCGAATGTGATGGATAATTGGTTTTGTGGTGTTAAGTCATTGGAAAACTACTGATACATATTTAATACATAATTTTATATTACAATTTAATTTAACTACGTTAAAAAGAGTTTAATTTAACACTCTAAACTGCGTTACGGTTTTTGCTTTTCTTGTGTGTACTTTTTTTCAGTGCTTCTTTCTTCCAATATGGGTACAGTGAACGATGTTTGTGAACAACTCAACAATTGATTGGGCAATTGATGCATAACACCGTCCAATTGTAAGTCTTTCTTCTTTTGGGTCTCTAATATTTAATGTAGGTCATTTAATTGTTTCTTAACATTCGCTTCTATTCTTGTGTCGGATTTGAAGAATAGAAGATTTATTAACAGAGAGTTCTTCGGGTATTGTGGCCAAGTGCCTCCGCTGACACCTGAAGGATGTATGCAGAATCTCTCATCAGCTGACATCTATCTAAACCATCGGTTTAGGAATAATGACATTTTTGGTGCCACATCTTGCAGCATTCTGTATTCGTAAATGATCTTGGTTGTCCGGGTGACGCCGCGTCGAAGGATGTGTTGCCGACGTTTCGACCATGTTTTCGTGGTCTTCCTCAGGGCTGGTCTGTGCTGGAGATTTTTTCTTTTTTTCTTTTCTTTCTTTTCAATTTTCCCCTCACCAGTGTCCCTGGCGAGGCGGGCATTTATTCAATGCTCGGTACACATGATTTTGCTTTAGCATTGCTGCTTTTGGAGCTTGGGGCGGGCTTTAACTTAAACAAACTAATTAACCTATCTTAATACTAACTAATAACATCTACCCTCTTTGGGCGATTCGATTTTAAAATACGAAGTAGAAAATTTCAGTTTTGTTAAGTTCTTAAATTGTTCATATTACCTTTATTTTTTTTCTTTTAAATATTCACGCTCTCTTTCATACTTAATATATATTTACAAAATACATTCACTCACTCATTCATACAACTTTACGCTCGCTGCACTATTTATTCTACTTCCACTGATTTTTCGCCATGGCGCCGACTTTACTGAAGCGTCCGTGGCGCGGCGACGTCTTCGTAGCGTCCAGGCGGATTAGGCCCGGCGGAGCGCGTTTCTGGCATCTGGGAGTGGCGACCGCCTTACGCGCACTATCTGCTCCCCCGCGTCGCACGGCTCAGAGGCCTTGTGCGGGGAAGTGCGCGGAAGGTGAAGGCGACGTGCTTTGGGCCCTTTCTTCTATGGAAGACCATAGTGGTTACGAATAAAATACAATTTGATAAAGATTTGTAATTTGATAAAGAAGAAAAGATAGTCGTGGAATTTGAGGGATGGTATTTGTGAAGAGGCTTTTTTTTAGAAAAATTAACAGTTTGCGGCTTCTCCGCGTTTTAGAACTTGATTTAATTTTTGGCACTTGTTGTTCCTTCCGTGCGTGGATGAAGTGGCCCAGATCTTGTGACTTACGTTCGCCGAGATCTTTATGTGATCGTCCGCGTTGCGCGCTTGTAGAGAGAAAAACTCCCCACAGTGCTTTCCCGTGACCGGGAGTTCGCAGCCGCGCGTGACCACCTTGAACATTCGGCGAATCCGTCGTCGGAGGCCACCATGAGGGGTGGGACGCGCTTGGAGGCCTTCCTAGGTTGGGTGGTGGAGAGGGGCCCTGCGCACTGTCGCGAGGGCGGTAAGGGCGACACGGCCGGGGGCGGCGCCTGCGCCTTCGCGAGGGCACCCGTGTCGCCGTTGCTGGTAACCGGGAATTCCACCGCATCGGGCTCGTCACTCGCCCTAGCCGCGCCATCCACCTGCATATCGCTCTCGCTGTCCGCTGGCAGCGTGAGAAAAAAATCTGGGCCACGAGCATTCTTAGTATTTAAAGCTCTCAGCTCCGCCTCTTAACTCCTTCCCCGTCACTCGGCGCGCCGAGGAGAGGGGGCCGGCGGGCCAATGGCATAGTAGCTGGCCCTGCGCCCCTATGGCTCACCACCTGTTACAGAGGTCAATGACGGCTCAGCGGCGCCCGTTTCGAACGCACGGAACTGCAGCTCAAGCGAATCCGCGAAGATTTCACTTTTTTCCGCGTCATCCCAGACGTAAACAGGCGTAGGTGGTGGAGCACCGGGCGCCCCCGCCCCCAAGTTGCTCTGGATCGGACTGTTTACTCCCGGTTTGCGGCCCAGCACACGAGTTGGATCCCAAATGTGCTTCTCATGACGATTGCATTTTGAAATAGTTTCAGACCATTGAGCAGCTGTCTCATCTTGTAGAGATAAAAGGAATTCTCTGCTTAATCTGCGCGCCCGCTTTCCGTCAACGGGATCGCCGTAGCGGCGATGAACTTTAACAGTTCTGCGCAGAACACTTAGGATACGTCTTTGCTCATCTGTAAGCTCAGGGCGAGAATTCTCTACTCGAGTGACAGTTGTATTTTGCTTGAAAACCGATTTCAACGTTGCAGTGAAATGATTCACTGCTTCGTCGATCTCAGCTTCCGAATTTAGCGGTTTCTGCTCAAGCTGAGAATTCAGCTGTGTTGTGAAACCTGCCAGTCTGTGTCACTCGAGGTTCGAAAGTTAGCTTGGCGTTTCGCTACAAGAGACGCCACTACACATGTTACTGGATTATGATCGGAATCCAGTACGGCGATTGAACGGGGAACCACGCATTCAACGCCTTTCACGATCATAAAATCAATAATGCCCGGTTTCCGATAACGTACTTCCGGGAAATGGAAAAGATGACTTTGAAATTTAATGCGAGAATCGCATTAATTCCAGCCGGATCTAATATTTGGTATGGGCAGTAGACAGATACGACTAGAAGTCGACTGTTTCCTACCCAAACGTACGCCCCGACCGTCTCCAGATACGCCAGAGCAATAGCAGAGATTTCGGCTTCGAGCTTCGGCAGTTCGCGGCGCAGTGCAAGCGCTACGCCGCCACCTAGCCTGCCTACATGGTCTCGTCGATAAACAGCGAATCCCCGGAGTTTGAATTCGTGTTCATCACTAATCCACGTTTCTTGTAGAGCCAAGATATCAAGATGAAGATCAACTGCGAATTATTCTAATTGCTGGGCTTTAAGTATTGCACTTTGCGCGTTCCAGGTGCAGGCGCGGAGAGGAGCTGTTCGCATAGCTACGCAATTATTTGAATTAGTCATGATCGGACAATGCTTCGTAGATACGCTCTGACATCACCAAAAACTGGCTTTGACAGCTGCGGGTGCAATGGGCCACGCTCCAGACGCCTCTATCTGCGTTGCGTTGGCTTGCGCATCGCGTGCCGCGCCAGAGCGTTGCACGTCCGCGGAACAGGCCTGCCCGCCGCTCCTGTCTGCCGAGGCGCCTTTTTCCTGCTAGGATCTTTTAGGCGAATGGGTCTCTCAGCCTCTTCTGCACATGCGTCTGAAGGACGCGTGGGCAACGTGGAAAATCTGCACCCTGTATAGGATGCAGCATGGTTTTTCTTGCAATTGCAGCTACCAGGTACAAGATTGAAATTACCTCTTTTCGGGCAATGCGCCGTTCCTTTCTTATCGGCCTCTGCTGGGTGACCCTCGCCCGTGCAGAGACGGCAGCGCACATCATACTCGCAATAGCGAGCGAAGTGGCCCCAAAGGCAGCGCAAACAAAATCGAGGTCTTGCCCACTTTTCGCGTTGGACCTCGATTGTAAAAGATTCTAATTGTTTAAGATGGTAAATCTTGCGCGACTCGGTGGTGTCACGAAGTGTGCCAGCAAATGTTCCTGTAGGAACTTGAACTCGCCAGGAACAGAGAAGGAGCGAGATGAGAGGTAACTAGTAATTAGATTTATAGAAAGGTGGGGACGTAGGGGCGAAGTTTGTGGAGAAGACGTGGGTGGTGGACGGTATCAAAGGCGAAAGAGAAATGGAAGAAGAGAGCTGGAAGAGAACAGCGGCGATTTAGAGTAGATACAAAGAGAGCGAAACGAAGTGCTTCAAGCGTGGAGGAGCGATTCTTCCGAAAGCCGAACTGCGCCCCCTAATGATCCCTCTCTGCTCGAAGTCTGGCAAGATTCTCTTGAGGAGTTTCTCAAAGAGTTTGCCGAGAATCGGCAGGAGCGAGATCGGGCGATAATTTTCTGGGAGACGCGGGTTCTTGTTCGGTTTCGGAAGTACAGTTACAGTCGCAATTTCCACACCGCGGGGAAGTATTGCACAGAAATGCAGGCAGTGTAGATGGAAGCTAAGAGACGGGCAGCCTTAGGAGGTAGTTCCTTAAGCATTTCGCCAGAGAGTTAATCCGGCCCGCCCGCTCGTTTTGTGTTAATGTTTTTGAGTTGGTCGCTTACCTCATCCTCTGTGATGCGCCAGTCAGACGGAATTTCGTCGGGGGGCGTGGGTGAGTAATAGATTTCCGCGGCGGTGGCTGGGAGAGAGAGAGAGCGATAGAGGGTGGGGAAAAGCGCGATTGCAGGGTATCGGCAAAAACCTCTGCTTTAACTGCGGGGTCGTAGGTGGGTGGAAGGCCGTTGGGGCGATTGAGTGCTGTGGTGGCCGGCTGTGGGCTTCGTAAGATCCGTTGCAATTTCCACAGATCTTGTGCATTGTTGATTTCAGATGTTTTTACGTAAGTTTTCCACATCGCATATCTGTGCTCCCGCAGAAGCCTGGAGGTTTTCCGCCGAATAGATTGGTACGTCGCTTTCGCTGCAGGGTCGTGAGAGCGGTGGTATGCTCTTTGCACCTTTCGACGCTCCTGAATCAGGCGAATGAGCTCGACGGGTGTTTGGTTTGTGTTGTGAGAAGATGCGGGTAATTGGGAGTTTTCATTATAAGCAGTTTTGAAATGTAAGGTGAGTGATGGCACGATGTATGTTGTGGGGTGAATCAATGATGGGGTTGCCGATGAGTTTGTTCGCAACTTTCGTTTTGAACGACGCCCAATCGGTGACGGGTTTGGGTGTTGGGGCGGGGGCGGGGAAAAGATCTCTTCGCTGAACAAAGAGAATCGGGAGGTGGTCAGATGGTAGGTCATGGAGGGGCTTCGGGGTTGTGATTGTGAGATGGGGGGGAGTGAAGGGCGATATCGAGAATATCACCTTCGATTTGGTTGGAGAAGAGGTTTGTACGGAGGTGGGTGACGGATGGTGGAGCAGAGATGACGAGCTGAGATTCAGGTAGGAGGTCGGAGAGCAGGCGAGTTCCCACAGCGTTCCACACACGGCAGCCCCAGTCCGTGTGCTTTGCATTTAGATCGCCTGCTAATATTGAATACCCGAGCGTCAGCAACGCATCAAGATCGCCTTCCTCTAATTGAAGTTGAGGCCGCTTATAGGTGGAGATGAGCGTAATCGCTCCTTGCGGTGTTCCTACTTCAATAGCTGTGGCTTCTATTGCGGCGAGAGGCGGTATTACCAGAGGCGTATGTGGGATGTTGCGTCTAATGACGATTAGGGTGCCACTGCCGCGGTGCGGCTCGAGACGACTAGTTTTGTAAATATGGAAATTTCGTAATGAATAGGATTCTGCCGGGAGGAGATTTGTGTCCTGGATGAGGAAGACGTGGGGGGAGTAGTCGGATAAAAATTGCTCAATTTCGTTTTTTTCTTAATAATACCGCCATTCCCATTCTAGGAGATTATTTTGAAAAGTGAGTTAAGTGAGGGGTTTAGGGGAATGCTTTTTCAATAAGGGGGATTATGACGGTGAGTTTTTCAAATATATTGCCTTGGCCGCCGAGGATGTTGAGGGGCTGTGTTCGAACTTGCCTGAGGCGCAGAAGGCGGCGTGATTGGTCGGTTGGCCGTGGTGGCGGCAAAGGAAGCCTATGAGGGGCCTGTGCTGGTGATTGGCTGACTGGCAGTGACATTGGCAAAGGGGGCCAATGGTGCGCCAGCGGTGGTGGGGGCGACGGGGGCCAATCCTGGCAGTGCTGGAAATGCTGCTTCGGAGGGAGCAGCGCCGTCCAATCCTGTCGCAGCGGCGGAGGGGCTGACCATTGCGGTGCGAGGCAGGGCGAAGTTGTTTTGCTGCCTGGTTTGACTTGCAGGGGAGCGGGACGAAATTCCCGTTGGAGGTGAAGGATCGATGTGAATTTCCGCGGCGGTGGTTGGGAGCTGCAGCGGGTTTGCTATGGCTGGGGGCGAGTAGCGTTTCTCGAGTGAGTCGGCGAAAATTTCTGCTTTGATGATCGTATGTAGGTGGAAGTCCATTTGGGCGTTCCAGAGCTGTTATAGCTGGAGTTTTATTTCGGAGGGCCCGCTGCAGCTTCCATAGGTCCTCAGCATTGTTTATTTGCGAGTTCTTAACATTCTCTTCCCACATCGCAAACCTATGCTCCCGCAGAAGCCTGGAGGTTTTCCGCCGTATGCGTTGGTATGTGGCCTTGGCATCGGGGTCGCGGGAACGCTGGTAGATGCGTTCCGCCGTTCTGCGCTCTTGAATAAGGCGGATAAGCTGAACAGGGGTTTGTGATGAAGGGTTGGCGGTATTAGGAAGCTTTTGGGTTGTTTCATTGAAGGCTGATTTAATTTGATAATTTAGATGGTTTATTGCTCTGTCGATTTCATGTGGAGTGGATAGAGATGGATTTTGCAGGATTTTGTTTGTCAGTTTTGTTTGGTAAAGTTTCCAATCTGTTTTGGTTTTAAGTTTAGTAGATAGAGGAGCAGGGAAGATATAAGATAACAGGAAGGTGGTCTGGGGTTAGGTCGTGAAGTGGTTTGGGAGTTGTGAGAGAAAGGGAGGGGGAATGAAGAACTATATCAACGATATCTCCTTCGATGGTATTGGTGATGGGATTTTTTCTTAGGTGGGTTATGGATGTGGGAGGGAATATGTTAAGCTGATTGCTCCTATTTAGATATTGTAATAGACGAACGCCTGCCGAGTTTTCCGCTCGGCATCCCCAATCCGGATGCTTGGCGTTTAGATCGCCCCCTATAACTATCGGCGCCCCGAGCGCTATAACTCGTCAAGGTCAGAGTCAGAGAGAAGTTCCTGGGGCCGCTTATAGGTGGACACGATGACAATTGGTCCGCGCGGCGTTCCGATTACCACTGCTGTGGCCTCGATAACGGCGAGAGGCGGAGTTCCTAGGAGTGTATGTGGGATGGTTCGTCTGATCGCAATTAAGGTGCCACCGCCGAGGTTTGGGCCAGAGCGAACATTCCTGTAAATGATGAAATTGCGGAGGGAGAAGTTGTCGCTCGGCAGGTGACTTTCTTGTATTAAGTTTAGGTGGGGACAATAATCAGAGATGAACTGATGTATTTCATCCTTCTGTTTGTTTAGACCTCCGTTTGCATTCGAATAGACGATTTTTAGAAGGTTGTTCATGGGAAGGCCTGTTCAATTAGGGGGGCAAGCAGAGTAAGTTTTGTAAATAGGTCTCCTAGAGTTTTTAAAATTTGGATGGCGTTTTTTACAAGAAGAATTAGGTTTTTTATTTCAGTGCCTTGTAAAAGTTTTAACAGTTCAAAGAGCTCGCCGAAGCCGGAGTAGGGGGAATTTGAAAAGGGCGTATTAACTGTTTGTTGTTCTATTTGTCGGCCTGCCGTAGCATCAGCAAACCCGGAGCAGTCGGGGCGACGTCTTCCGATCCGGGCAAAGTAGGAAAGGCCTCTCTTTGTGGAGCGCCCTGGGAGAGCGTCTGCGCTGTGGCGGGGATTATATTTCTATTTGGTGGTGTGTACGCATTTCCGCGGTGAGCATTATCCGAATCAGCACGTTTCTGGCGTGCTCCCTGGAGTTGACGTGTGCGCGCATATCTGTACGCATCGAGGGCAGGGCATTCGCCGTAGCTGGCGACGTGAGCCTCACCGCAGTTGGCGCACTTTGGTTGGGCATTTCTGGGGCAATCGTCGAAGCTGTGGCTTTCGCCACAGTATAGACAGACTAGGTTTCGCCGGCATCCGTTGTGGGAATGTCCCCACATTTGGCATCTTTTGCAATGCGGCGTTCGTTGAGCTCCTCCTCTCATCTAATTAAGGTGTTAAGTAGGGCAGGGATGTTTTTGATCCTAGTTATTTGGGAGAAATTGAACTCGACGAGATAAAGGCTAAGTGAGTCAAAGTACTTGTCTCCGCTTTCAGTTAAGTGAACTCGCTTCATTTCCGATATGTGGTGGATTGTTACCCCGTTTGCTTCAATTTGTTGTTTGAGGTTGTGTAGATCAGCTCCACCGTGAAAGCCTCAGATAACTAGTCGGTGTCGCCGTTCTTCTGTTGCCCGGCGGCAAAAGTATTGGGCGTGCCTGTTTAAGGATTGCATTTTTTAGTTCTTTAATTACTGTAGTGTGATCTTTAATGCATCCTGGTTTCAGTGTAAAGAAGTATGGGGTTACTGTGCCCCGTAGGATCTGCGTTAGTTTAGGTTTTAGTAGGTTTAGTATTGCTTGCGTATCCACTGGCATTTGGATACAGATTTCTCCTACAACTTTTCTGGGCCGAGTGGCAGGGGCGCGAATTTGTTGCTGCGACTGTGCGGCTGCTGGAGCGCCAGTGGGCAGTGGGGCACCTTGAGCGGGCATATTTTGGGGCGCGGTAATTGGGGCGCCGGTGGGCTTTTGGGTGATTGGAGGAGGCAAGATTTGGGGCGCGCGCGTGGTTGCGTCTCTTGCTGTTAGTATTTGATAGCGGTTACTTAATGGTAACGCGTTTTGGTGGAGTCAAGCCTGAGTTTGTGGTGCCTGCTTAGGGGCGCTAAAAGCTTTACCTACAATTTCCCATCCTTGGACACGTTCCTCCTCCGTCAGAACGATTCCTGCTCTTCCTTACGACCGTTTGGATTTGATGCGTCCATTTCGGTTGAATTATTTTGATCGCCCGATTTTTCTGGAGTGGTTTCGGCGGAGCACATTTTGGCAGAAAGGTCACTGATGGCTGAAAGAGACGCGTCCGACTGGTTTGTGGGCGAGTGTGGGTGAGGGTCGTTGGGAGGGAAAGAGTGACACCAGCAGTTTGCGCCGCAGTTCCACTTAAGCTTGGAACACTCACCACTTTGGTTGTTACAGCTCGTAGTAAGTTGATTTGCACCATGTTGACTGCGTGCTGCTACAGCAGCTTCAGTTGCACCCCTGTGGATTTGTTCAATGTCGTCTAAAAGAGCCGGATCGTGTTGGCGTATTACGTTACACGTATGGCCTATGTTATCATCAATATATTGGCAGGAACGACAACGATTTCGTGATGGAGGTACTCTAGTTTTTGAGTTATGACGTGTTGAAGTTGCCTGCGTTCTAGCGCGACTACGTATGGGGCTTCCGTCAGGAGAATCTTCCCCTCCTTGCATTTAACTGAAGATGTTAACGCACATTAGGAAAATGATGCTTAAGCGGATAAATAGTTTAGTCAGTACGCGCTTTAAATACTTTAAACTCAGTATGCTAATTCTAAAACAATCTAGTTAATGCACTATACGTACCTGAACACAAAACTAACACAAAACTCAGTATGCTAATTCCAAGACAATTTGGATAATACACTATAAGTACCTAAACACAGAGATTTAAGGCTACAGTAATGCTCGCAGATGACTTAAACTACAAGAGAAATCTAACTTAACACATAATCTGATTGCTGTTTGTCAAAGTACGCTTTGAACGCTTTGCACTTTGCACTTTGATTCTGTTAAATCGTAATGCAGTTTGACTAATGTACTTTAAATATCTAATTAAACTAAGCGTGATTAATGGTTAACACACGCAGATCGCTTACACTTTTAGAATATCGAACGAATAGTTCGAGGAAATTCGCGCGAAGAAAAAACTACTTGAAGAAAATACTTGAATGCAGAAGGAGCCGTGCTCAACCTCTGCATCCAAGAAGTCTTGGGAATCGTTCAGTAAGCGCTGCGCGGGACACGCACGAACGCGGTGACCGATTTGCCCGAGACACTCTTCAAGGTCACGGCCTAATCTCTGCATGTGCTCTCTACACGGACACTCCGCGAACCGAACACTCCAACACCAAACACTCCAACCTGCCTCGAGTTGCCGAGAGTTTACTTGTGCAGTTTTGTGAACGCACGAAGTGCAATGTACGTTCACGCCACTGCGGTGCGACCATTCCTACCCTTACGGGCATCTATAGCCAATCCTGCAACATGAAAGAAAAAAACAGATCAAAAAAGATTTCAGCCAACCGGCGCGCGCATTGCGTGTGCATTGATTCAAAGCTTATGTTTCAAGTCTCATTTCGCTGTTTCAGATTTCTCTTACTCCAGGAACTGCTTGGGTCGCTTATACTTCGCCCGTTTATCGGGTTCGTATGAAGCGACCTCAGAAATTAGTGTTTTACGAGTCAGGTGCCTTTTCAAAAAATTTAGCTGTAATGCTTTTGAAGTGATCTTTAAGCAGTGGCTTTGAAATGTCGCGATGCAAATCTCTTATGAGAGTGTACCTGGGGGCGCAGAGGGCGGCCCTTAGGCATTCATTTTGAACTACCGATTGCCCAACTGGGGCATGCGTAGTCCATTTGTGGCCTAATAATTGTTTTATAAAGCGTAAAGCAGTTTGCCGTTGACAGTTTGCTTTGCTTGGGAAATAAGCATCGCAAGCGGCCTCTGGTCTGCCGCGCTTTCTTCTGCACGTTTTCAATGTGCAGGTTAAAAGTGAGTGATTTGTCTAATGTCACTCCTTAATATTTTACACTTTTGGCCCAGTTAATTACGTGTCCACATAGCGCGAGCGGCCTCGGCTGCGTGAATCTCTGTCCCCGTGTGAAAAGCACAGCTGTGCTTTTACTCACGTTGACTTTGACCCACCACAGCTTCAGCCACTCCTGGATCTGAAACAAATGCTGATCCAAATACTTCTGGAGAAGCTCGATACTTTTCGACGTGGCTATTACAGCCGTATCGTCGGCGTACATGGCGAGTTCCGTCTGAGGGTGCGAGGGAATATCACGCACGTAGAGGCTGAAGAGAGTAGGAGCTAGCACGCTCCCTTGCGGCACTCCGGCCCGTATGCTGCGGTGGGTAGATTTAGCATTCAGAAGCGTTACTTGAAACGTTCTGTTTTCTAGGTAAGAGTGAATTAGGTGTACTAGGTAGGTGGGAAGGTTCAAGGAATGGAGTTTGTAGAGGAGACCGACGTGCCAAACCTTGTGAAATGCGCTGGCAACGTCGAGGAACACTCCGCCTGTGAATCGGCTCTCGTTGAAGTTGTGTCTGATTCGGTCTGTAATTCGCACAAGCTGATGCGTCGTGCTGTGGCCCGCGCGAAAGCCAAACTGCTCCTTATTCATTATTGCATTTTCTGAAACAAATTTAAGAATCCTTTTGAAAATTAGTTTTTCGCACAATTTTCCGAGTGTATTTAATAGGCTAATAGGCCTGTACGACTCGGGCAGTTTAGGGTTCTTTCCCTGTTTTTGTAAAGTTATGACATGTGCGTGTGTCCACTGGCTCGGAAAGTGCTGAAACATAATTATTGAATTGAAAAGGGCGACCAAAAACACTATGGCTTGCTGCGGCAGCTTCTTCAGGACGTCGTTAGAGATGCCGTCTGGGCCGGGAGCTGTTTTAGCTTTTAGCTCTGCAATGGCTGCTTTCACTTCTGTTTCATCAGTGAAACTGGGCTCGTCGGCGGGCGCGTGCAGTGCCGCCATCACCGTTTGTTGCACTCCGACAACGTGCGGTATTGGCGGCGCCTCCTCGACCGGCTGAAACTGAGATTCTAAAACATTAGCAAGAACTTCCGCTTTTGCCTCATTGGACTCCGCGTATTCTCCTGTGCTGGTTTGAAGCGGCGGCACTGTAACTGGTTCCTTGGAGAGCATGCGTGTAATTTTCCATAGTGAGTTGTCCTCGGGTTTGAGGCCTGAAAGAAATTTATTCCACTTCTGATTGCGAAATTCAGCTAACTCGATTTCAACTTTACGCTTCCATCGGTTCAGCTCTCGATTATCAGCGGGGTGCCGCGTGCTCTGCCACACTCTGCGCGCTCTGTTTTTCCTGTGGATTAGAGAAAGAAGAAATGGGGTTAGTGGCTGCTCCTTCTTATAGGAACATTGCTTCTCAGCTGCTGCGTTGAGGCTGTCAGTCACAGCTTTGGCGTATTTTGTTGCTCCAGCATCAATCTGCTGCGGATCTGAAAGAGCAGACGTGTCCGGAATGCGCTGCTGCAGCTCTGGAATTGTTGCCGATTTGTGCGCCGCTTCTGTGCCGTAGGTGCAGTAGACAGAGTCGCGCCGCCCCGCCTCATCTCCGCCAGCACAGGGAAATTGTCTGAGGAGAGTTCATTGATGGTGGTCAATATGGGAGGGTAGTGGAGTTAATGGCACAGCGCAATGTCTAAAACATCGGGCTTGCCATTCGTCGAGTAGGGATAGAAGGTTGGTGTAGTGGGAGCGAAAAATTCGCAGCCGTTCGCATCAGCAGTTGCTTTCAGCTTCCGGCCGCGAGGGCAGGTGATGCGGGAGCTCCAAGCTGTGTGTTTGGCAATAAAATCGCCAGCCACAATTATTGGAGTTGTGTTTGCCTCGACTCGTTCTGCAATATCTGCAGCTAGTAGGGCGCACGTTTCCGCGGAGCGGTCGGGACGAGCGTAGAGAGAGACAAGGCGCAGCGGCCCGCGCTCCGTCTGCACGACAACAGCAGTGGCCTCAGCGTGCTGCAGCTGCGGTAAAACTGAAACATAATGATTTATACTGTGTCTTAGTATAGCAGTTCCGCCTCCGATGTGGGGGTTCGTCGTGTTTGCTGCTGGTGCTGTTCTGTCATTCCTGTAGCAGATATAGCCTGGAATAGAAAGAGAAAGATGCAGGCTCAGCCATGTTTCACCCAGCATTATTATACAAGGGAGAGTCAAATGAAAACCATAATTATTTTTTTAAATATTATTTATTGGTCACACAGGGTACAGAAGTAAATCACTTTTCAACATAGTCCCCTCCTCGTTCAATGCAAGTCCGCCAGCGCTTCGGAAGAGCCTGAATGCCTACAGAAAAAAAGTTTTTTGGGCGACGGCGCAACCACTCGTGCACCGCGTTGCGTACCTCTTCATCGGAGTGGAACTTCCTGCCACCCATTGCTTCTTTGAGCGAACCAAACAGGTGGAAATCGCTCGGTGCGAGGTCTGGCGAGTAAGGGGGATGTGGGAGGCATTCAAATTTCAGGTCTGTGATGGTCGCAACCGTTGCACGCGCTGTATGGGGCCGTGCATTGTCGTGTTGCAGCAGCACACCGGCTAACAGCAATCCACGTCGTTTCGTTTTGATGGCAGGCCGGAGATGATTTTTTAGGAGATCCGAGTACGTAGCACTCGTCACAGAGGTTCCTCGTGGCGTGTAGTGTTCTAAGATGATGCCCGTTTGGTCCCAAAAGAGGGTCAGCATAACCTTCCCTGCAGACGGCTGTGTCCGAAACTTTTTGGGTTTCGGTGATGAGGAGTGGCGCCACTCCTTGCTCGCTCGCTTTGTTTCAGGCTGATGGAAATGCACCCATGTTTCGTCACCAGTGACGATTCGTGGCAAGAAGGCATTACCGTCATGTTCAGCACGCCACAAAAGGTCTTCGCACGCATCAACACGTCGCTGTTTCAGTTCAGGCGTCAGTTGTCGGGGCACCCATCTTGCAGACACCTTATGAAACTGGAGAACATCATTCACAATATGATGTGTCGATCCATGACTCATGTGTACGCATGCTGCAATTTCGTCTATTGTCACACGGCGGTTTTCCAAAACGATGGCGTCAACGGCTGCAATGTAAGAAATCACTGATTTCAATGAAAAAGCCACAGAAAAAAATCGCTGAAAAGAAACAATGGAATGGAATTGTTCGGCATGCTATCAGACGTCATAAGATGATTTGTATTTAATTGTCATTATTAATGTTTATGTGTGTTAATGCAAACATGTAATGTACATGTGTGTGTGTGAAAGAGAGAGACAGAGGGAGAGAGAGAGTGTGGGAAAAAGAAGAAAAACGTTGCACACCCTAATGGCATGACCACGAACCGCCACTGGCTTTACCATTTTTCTCGCGGGCGCCCTATGATTGTCTCATGTTGGGCGTCCGCGGTGTTTTGATTGGCAATCAGTTTGCAATTGAGTGTTTGTTTGGCTGCTCCATTTTATGTGAAGTTCTTTTGTCATTTCCCGCTTCGCACACGCTACCGGTCTTTTTTTCATGTGTTTATTTTTTGGCTAATACATGTATATTTTTAAACAGTATTTAAGCTTATTTTACACATAACCATTTTCTTAAATCTAAGTTTAAACCTATTTAGATCTTAATACCTAGATATTTACATAGATGCAGAAAATTGAGTTATGAATCAAGAATTCCTAATACCTAGTTATTTACACAAAAAGAAAAAACAACAACAGATAATTTAATTATAAATTAAGAATTCTTAAAACTAGCTTACTAATATGAACACTGCGTTAATAACATGAAATAGAAATACAGAAGTAGATACTAATTTACAAAAGAAAAACATTGAAAATAATAAATACTAAGTTACTAATTAAATACTAAATTGATAAACAGAGAAGAACAATATAGCTTATAGCACATAACAGCACAAAAAACAGAACACACAAGCAGAGTCAGATAAAGAAGCAAAAGGTTGCACAGAGTGCAGCACAGCACAGAGTATTAAATTTATTTGGGAGGAATTTTCGGGATCTGTTCCTCGCCCGCGGCGCAGCTGACGTGGGAGGAGTGAGGGTTTTGAAGAATTAGGGAGGTTTGAAGAAGATGACGTCGGAAGGGAGTTTTTTGGTTTTGAGGCGGGATTTTTTGTTGAAGTATTGGATGTAGGGGCGAAAGGGTGTGTGTGTCAATGTTTGAAAAGATAGAAGTGATTCTTTCCGTGGCGAGCGTGTGAATGGTGGAGGAGATAGTGTTTGTGTTGTACAAGCGGAGAACATTTGCGTAGGTGTCACCTGGCGCTGGTTTCAATGCGGTTCTGATAAAGTAGTTCTCTGCTCGAACGAGCAGCTCGCAGGTCGTCTCGGGAGCCGTGGCCCAGACCTCATGCGTAGAGCCCCGCACTCCTTACGCACGCGAGGTAGATTCTGATTTTAATTTTCTCCTGAAGGGAGCGGCTCCTGAAGAGTGGCAGCAGGGAGCTGATGCGCCATATCATTTTTTTTCGCGCTTCTTTGATGTGCTCCCTGCAGGTGAGCTTGCGGTCGAAGATGACGCCTAGGTAGGTGATAGACGGTCGCCACGGAAGAGTGTGAGCATCTAGGCGGATGGGCGCGACGGTGTGCGTGTTGTGGCTGTTTTTCTGTGTGAAGATGAAGATGATTTCTGTGCGTTCAGCGCGAGGCCGTTTTCCGCGCTCCAATTCGATAACGTAATTTCGGTGCGCTGGAGCCGTTTGATGGTGAAATTGATCCGGCTATCCTTCACAGCGTACGCTATGTCGTCTGCGTAGACGAAGCTATGCACTCCGGTGATCGCTGGCGCATCGTTTATGAAGAGAGAAAACAGGAAAGGAGAGAGGACTGCGCCCTGGGGGACGCCGGCGAGGATGGGGCGAGAGGAAGAAGTGAAAAGTTGGTATTTTACAGTGAAGGAGCGGTGGGAGAGATAGCTTGTGATTAAGTTGAGAATATGAAGAGGGATGTAGGGGCGAAGTTTGTGAAGAAGAAGCGGGTGGTGAACAGTGTCAAAGGCGGACGCGAAGTCGAAGAAAAGAGCGGGAACAGAGCAGTGGCTGCTTAAAGCCAAAAGAAGCGAAGAAAGCGAAGCGAAGCGCCTGCAGAGGAACGCTGCTTACGAAAACCAAATTGCTCCTCCCTGATGATGCCTTTTTTCTCGAGATCCCGTTGGATTCTCGCGAGAATAATTTTCTCAAGGAGTTTTCCGAGAATCGGCAGGAGAGAAATGGGCCGGTAATTTTCCGGGAGGCTCGAGTTCTTATTTGCTTTCGTAAGTAGAGTGATGGTAGCCGCTTTCAATACTAATGGAAACTACTGCACAGAAATGCACGCTGTACAAATTTGTGCTAAGAGGTGGGTGGCCTTTTGCGTCAAGTGTTTGATCATTGCTCCCGTGAGCTTATCAGGGCCGCCCGACTTCTTCGTGTTTGTCTTTTTAAGAAGGTCGCGCACTTCATCCGCTTCGATGTGCCAGTCGGACGAGATGTCGATAGAAGGAGAGATGTCGATTTGAATTTCCGCGGCGGTGGCTGGGAGCTGCAGCGAGCGTGAAATGGGCGGGGGCGTGTATCTGTTCACCAGCATGTCGGCGAACACTTCTGCCTTGACAGCGGGGTCGCAGGTCGGTGCTAGGCCGTTTGGGCGCTCAAGGGCGTTGACGGCGGGGGCGGGATTTCTGAGGGCTCGCTGCAGTTTCCACAGGTCTTCTGCATTATTTATTTGGGATTTCTCGATGTACTCTTCCCACATCGCGTTTCTATGTTCTCTCAGGAGGCGAGTTGTTTTCCTCCTTATGCGCTGATACGCAGCCTTTGCAAAGGGGTCGCGCGATCGCTGATAATATCTTTGTGCCTTTCGGCGCTCTTGTATAAGGCGAATCAGCTCAACCGGTGTTTGTGAGGGAGAAGACGGTGTTTCGGTGTGTTTAATGGTGGATTCAGAAAAGGCAGATTTGAACTGATAGTTTAGGTGGTTGATGGCGCGGTCGATATCGTGAGAAGTGGAGAGAGAGGGATTTGATAGGAGTTTGTTATTTAATTTGGATTGGTAAGTTTTCCAGGAGGTTTCAGATTTGAGCTTGGAGGGTGCGGGGGCGGGGAAAATATCATTATGAAGGGCGAAAATGACTGGAAGATGATCAGAGGTGAGGTCATGAAGCGGTTTTGGAGTTGAGAGAGAGAGAGAGAGAGAGAGAGAGAGAGAGAGAGAGAGGAGAGTGAAGAGCGATGTCGAGAATATCGCTTTCGATAGTGTTGGTGACGGGATTTGTGTGTAGGTGGCTGAAAGAAGAGGGCAGGGCGATGCTGAGCTGACCGCTTTGGTCCTAGAGGGTGTCCTGTCCTGGGGCGATGTAACGAATGTATCGTCTACATATCTGACCCACATATCGGGTTTCAACCTAGCGTTTTCCAGCGTTTCCTTCTCGAGGGCCTCCATGAAGAGGTTGGCAGCTAAGGGAGAGCCCATGGCCGCGCCTTCTACCTGGGCATACACGCTGCCCCGGAACTGGAAGAAGGCAAATGTGGGCGAGGTCGGCCCATTCTGCTGGTAGTCCGCGGGCTTCTAATTTGTTCCGGATGACCGTGACCGCCTCGTCAACCGGGACCATGGTAAAGAGCGAAGTTACGTCAAAACTGACTAGAATGTCAGTATTCTTTAGCAGCCTAGCTTGCAGCAGGTCGACGAAGTGGCTGGAGTTCTTGACAGCCGACGCAACATCTTCTGTCAAAGGGCGTAGTTTGTTGGCAATGTGGCGTACCAGCGGATGTGTAGGAGAGTTTACGGCGCTCACAAATGGTCGTAAAGGTATATCAAGCCTGATATGAGAGATTTCAGTGATAGGTGAGATTTCAGTATACTCGTGCAAGTTAGTTTTTACGTCCTGACTCTCTTGGCTGAAGTAAAAACATCTTGTCTTCTTCAAAAGTATGCCTAATCTTCTGTAAAATATTCGTATGTGAAATATCAAAGAGACTAAATTATTTCTTTACATCTCTTTACGATACCTAAAAATAGCTTCACACTTGTTTACGTTGGATTTTTTTTGGTAAATTTCTTCACTCCGAATACAAGTTAATAAGCTTTTTGCGAACAATGCTGATTAGTGCTTGTCGGAATTCATTTCTCCCAAAATATCCTACACAAAAATAACCACAAGTGTAGTATTTGCACTGTTAATTTTACTTCCCGTATGTTATAAAATAATACTTCATGCATTTGTTTATTTGATAGTAAATTGTGTCCAGTAATTTCATGTTTTATATTAATATTATCTCCTATTAAAAACACAAGTTCCTCGGCACTGGCTATGACACTAACTTATGAAATTATGTTAAATTAGCGACCTGCAATACGGAGTGACACAATCTATTAAAATTCTTGTGCTGTTAGTCTCGGGGCTGACTCAGCGGTGGGCGGTGGCTTTGGACTTCTCCGTCATGCGAGTTCGCGCTCAAGTCGGCACGGGCTAGAATGCTCCGATCTCAACAAAATTTTGTATAGGCATGTATTAAGGTGATTCGAACAAAATTATAGGGTGAGCGTTCAAAAAGTCGAAAAAAAAGGTTCACCGTAATGTACCCCTTTAAACAGGCCCTTCGCGGCGCTCAAGCAAGAGAATGGAAGGGGTGAGGGGGAGTTAGGGGGTTTTGAGGGGAATTTGTCGGCGGAAGTGGTGAGCTATGTACAATGTGTAATTAAAATGCAGTGAATCATTTTATTTAATCAAATTATTAATATTACATAGAATTTCAATTACCTTTCATTAAAGTACTGACCTTGACTTGCGATACACTTGTCTCAACGTTGAACACTCCCCGAAGTCACTTATGCACTGTTTTACATATTAGGATGTTGTTGACTCCAAATAATTCCCTCGAAATGCGTAAGTGAATGTTAATAGCGCAATCGCTTCGGTGTGAGACTTGCCAATAGAGGAACGCGCGTTCAATTCCGGTAAGATATTAGCGTTTTTTTTTATCTGACAAGCAATGAAAATCAATTCCAAATAACGATGTCGAGACTGTTCTAAACATTCCCTTCTTTTGCGAGAAGAAACTATTTGAATTACAAAACTGTGGAAAGATTTTGACATACTTTCGTCTACTGGTAAACTGGTCATTACCAGATCATTCACTACCCTATATTTTCCTTTTAATAGGCCTTTTTTGGTTTTTGTATCACTACGTTTGTTTCCTTCCCAGACCCTAATATCACTTCCTTTGATACTAATAATTTATTTCTTCGTGTCTCTCTGCTCTTTTGTCAAATTTTCTAGTTGAAATTTCTTCTTTGTTTGAAGCTCACACATCGCTACTACCACAGTATGAAGAAAAATGGAAATAAGGAATCTTCACAGATACGATTCGAACTCGCTAAGTGACAAATTAATCTTAAGGACCGCGTCGTTAGCCGTGCGCCGCAGAATGACATTTTACATTTATACTTATATTTAACACTAGAATAAAATTATATATAACCCCATATAAATATTAAAGTTGTGCTACGTGCATTGTATGAAGTACTCACAAAAATTATTTTATCGGAATCAAATCTGGCTCTCAACGAGTTCGGTTGTGTATTTTCGTCAAGATGTCGACATCAATGCTCTGCAGTCCCGCTAATCGGAAGGTCCTAGGTTCGAGTCTCGACCGCGGCGAGGTAGACGATACTCGCTAGGTAAGCTAAGATGATTTCATTCGCTCTCTGCAGGGGAATTTTTACGTCCGGCTGCTCTTATCAGTTGTTTTGCAAGGTTTTCCTGATCAACACTATGCGAATGACGGAGCAGTACCCTAACAAACTGGCCACGGACCGCGCACGATCTTCCATTGCCCTTTCTTATCATATCGTCACCTCTTACGCACGCACACACACACACACACACATACATGCACAACACTAACACACGTGCTGGAAGTCCGGTCGGGAGCTTAGAGCTCGTCTCGGTTGGGGTAGTGCGCCCTAGGTGGGAGATATCTGACTGGGTAAAAACGCGCAATCCGACAAGTAGTTCACACCATCCAGAGGGGGAAGTTTTATTCCTACTGATTTACTGAAACTACTCATAAAATTAAATACGGATCCAAATTTTATTTAGTGTTTTATGAACACTGCCAGCATAATACTGCTTTCGAAAAAAGCTCTCTCTGTTTAAAAGCTGTTATTGCTCCAGCGTTACTTGTTGTGTGGATTCTGTCTTTTTCATTTGTGAGATACAAATCCAATTAGTGGTGCTATAAAGAACGGCAGAGACTTTTTCGTACTAGTTCGCTTTCTAGTCTGTTTAGTCTGAGTAAGCTGCTCGTTTTTTCTTCATCCTCTTCCCACCTACCTATCTCCTATTTTTTATTTCTTTTTACGTTTTCTCAATTTTTCTCTTTGCTAATAGTTGAAATTCGGTAAATACGACTTTCAGAACATTATGCAAGAGTGAAATTTGTTTTATGTGCAAATACTAATTGAAAAATTGGGAGCAGTTTTTAAAAACACGTCGTTTGAGCATTTGAGAAAAAGTGCAATTTTGAGCTCATTTTCACAAAAGTAGTTTTCAGTTTTCATCATCATGAATCATTTTATTCACTTCATGATAGTCATTTATCATTTTATGCACAGGCACTCAGAAATGCAGTAATGTGTTAAAATCGCCCATATTATACGTAAATATTAACGAGGTGAGAGGTGTATCAAAAAATTATATTTGTGTTATTAAAAAATGGCGTTGATCTCACGTATTTCAGTAAATATATCCCTATTCATACAAAATGTTTAAATTTAAAAGAATTGCAGCCTTTTTGAGAAAATTTCGTTTTCAATATTTTTTAATATTGCTCGTATTTCTCTCAAAATTGCGCGATAACTTTTAATATATTCAAAAAAAATTTACATGGCATTTATTAACCGTTATCTTGGAAAAACAAGAAAATACTATGTCTGATTGTATTTAACTGGCACCAATTGTGAGACCTGAATTTGTGACAAATGTTACATTGCAATATCTGATTAAATCTAACTATGTAACATATGTTATATTGTAGAAAAAAAGACAATTAAAATATCACTCAATTTTAGTTGTGGTAAGAAAAAAGTATTCACTCGTGCTTTATTTCAATATTTTTATATTTGCCCTTTTCAATATGCTTATATTTGCCCAAGGCAATGCCTTGTTTTGTCTTTGGGAATTGAGCTGGTGACTTACCTACAACCGCATGAAAATGTTTTTCCTGCACATGGGCTTCAGAATGGACAGGAGAAGACTCAATTTGAGTGGTGTCCGAAAGTTTCTCTGTGCCCGGCAATGTAAAAATTTCATTGAAATTTGGTAAAGTTCTCTCAAAATTACCTGTAGAAGGCACGTCAAAATCTACTGAAGTATATTTTCTCTCAAAATTATAAATAACAGCTCCTCACGATCAGATCATGGTTACCATCTTCTTCAGAATTTGCTCCCGTCGCGGTTTTCTTATAATTAGATGGCATATGCGGATGATACGAATATCCTTTGCAATAAAGAAACCGTAAATAGTACAATATCAGATGTTTCAAATTGGTTCCGAAATAACAAATTAATAGTAAACGAAAAGAAAACGGTTTTAATGCAGTTTTCCATTTCAAATAAACAATTCTGTGCTCCATTGAAAATGAACGGTGTACCATTGACTGATGTTAAGGCAACAAAATTTTTAGGTCTCTCAATTCAGTCAAACCTTAAATGGAACGAAATTAAGTTCTTTATGCTACGCGTTCAGAATTCTTGCAAATTCAGTCAGCCTTCATACTGCTCGTTGTGTATACTTCGCGAATGTTCATTCCTGCCTGAGATATGGCATAATATTCTGGGGAAATACATCTTATAGCTCCCAGACTTTTAGATTACAAAAACGAATTGTGCGAATAATAACCAAATCCCACCCACGTGATTCATGTAAGCCTCTCTTCATTAATCTAGGAATTCTACCATTACCGTGTCTTTTTATTTACGAATCAGTGGTTTTTGTAAAAAATGACTTGCTTAAGGGCGGGAATATATTTTCAGAAAATGCCGATGTCTATTACTATAACACTCGACGTAGAAATCATATTCATCAGGTGACAGTATCAACAGCTCAATACAAAAAATTCACATACAATACATGTGCATTATTTTACAACACTTTGCCAGATGACATTAAACGATTAAATTCGACAGAAAAGTTTAAGTCCGAAGTGAAATGGTTTCTGCTGCATAACTGTTTCTATACAATTAGAGACTATACTGAGCATCACAAGAAAAGTAACATTAATTTTAACAATGATACATAATGCATTATTTACCATTTCGACTGTATAAATGTGTATAAATATGCTGTAACAACTATTGTACTACAGGCTCCGGGACAATGGCCCCATCTCGATCAGGTTTTTCGTCCAGTTTTCCTGATCCATTGAGCAAATGCTGAGATGGCCCCTTGTTTTGCTTCTGGACATAAATGTAACTTCATTTTCTGTGCACGTCTTCTAGAATTCAGTGGGAAATACAATTACTCAAATTATTGTTTCCACGTTGTCGCGGCAGGAAGTAATAAGAGCCAAAATTTATTGCTTATTTATCCTTGAAAATAGATTTTATTACATGGGAGTTTTTTTTCTCCCTTTCAAAATTCAAAATTTATTGCTTATTTATCCTTGAAAATCGATTTTATTACATGGGAGTTTTTTTGTTTTTTTTCTCCCTTTCAAAATTCAAAATTTATTGCTTATTTATCCTTGAAAATCGATTTTATTACATGGGAGTTTTTTTGTTTTGTTTTTCTCCCTTTCAAAATTCAAAACTTAAGTAGTATATGATTTAGTGTAGGGATCACAGAATTTTGAAAATGTGCACACAATTCACTTTTCCCCATAGCCCGTCATACGCAGTTTTTAACTGTTTTTTTGACGTAAATAAATAAATAAATAAATAAATATTATAGAAATTATACTTATACAAGAGTATAATTTATTTATAACATTAATAATTGATATAGAGGTACTTTCGTTAGTATAGAAAAATAGTAAAAGATGTATTTTTGAATATGAGTGTCGGCTTCTAGGTGAAGTCCCAGCCTATTAGTGCCCCCCCTTAGATGCGCCACTGCTTTTAACAATTACATAATTGTACTGAAAAACAAAAGACCTGATACAGTTAGGTAAATCTAACAATAATATGTGGTACAATGTAAATAGATCCCTCTCATATTCTGCAGTGAATCTGGCAATGTGACTGATATGTTACAAACGTTGAGAACCCAAAACAAACATACGTACGTCTTTTAGAGCACGAAAGATACTCGTATGAACTATTTCCCTCCATTTGAAGATTTAAATTGTGGCCAAATGAAGAAACACAAAGGAACATGCTGCAGTGGCACGCTGACTCCAAAAAGCGGGAAATCCTTTTTATGAATTTAAAAGCTTGAGGCAGCCGTCCTCCAAGCGTTGAATGATATCTACCAACATTTATTAGCTATTTGGATTATGGACTAAACAAATCTTTCAACATTTTGCTCTACCAGTCTCGCATGGCTTATTGGGGGGTCTCGTAAAATAATGTAACATGATTTAGCGTCAAGTTAAGGGTTGAAAACTGTTTCTGAAGAAATAATTTCATCTAAAGAAAAAATCATCTTCATTGCTGGTTCATACGAGAAATAAATGTATATTTTCTAGAATTAAGTGAGGGTCACGTGACCCTGCGTCTTTTATTTTGGATCCGTAGTTGGGATAGTTGATTAAAATAGTTATAGCATATTCGTGAATAAATGATTGAGAAGAATATTTAATAATATGCTTGCTTATAAATCAATATAATTCATAACAATTTAGCCTTTCAGAATGTTCATAAATGGGCGCGATAAACATATTTACTTGACCCATTAATCGAATATTTATTATGTAAATACATCGTTCATCGTCGGCCACCTTCAGTGCTAATGATAATAGTAATAATAAATAATAATATAATAGTAATAATAATAATAATAATAATAATAATAATAATGATAACATTAATATGCTAAATTCAAGTATATGATATTATTATGAATAAAATTAGAATTTAAGTGGAATAGAAAATTGGAATATATATAAACATAATTTTGAATAAAGAGTACTAGTAAAAGATTTACTATTCTAAAGTGAAGAAAATTAAATGAAATACAAATAGTGCAGGCAAATATATAAGTGAATAAATAAATTTAAATAAATTTAGATGAGCAAACTGACATACCGATTCTGAGACGGCTGGGGGTCTCGATCCAACAAGACAGCAAGGGTGAAGGGCACGTCAAAATTTTGGAGATGGAAAAGACACACTCACAGACTTAAATTAGAAGTCATTCACATCAATAATTTACTAAACAATCCCCAACACACTATTCTCAATGAATAAATTCCTTCCCTCTCACCCCTCTTGAAACTCGCCGCTTCCCACGCACATTAACCCATCTGCGGGCCTCTTTTCCGCTACCCGGCTGGGCCTTCCCCTAATGGCCATTTCCCAGAAAAACCCTGCGGTCTCTCCCCTCTCCATTGAGAGCTGTCTTTCAAATAGCGGGCGGTTCCCTTTACCCTTGCTGTCTCTTCGAGAGATATACTATGTACGAACACAACCTATCAATCAATAGAAAGTTCATTTTAAATTGTTGCATTGTATAGTAGCAGTGCGTTTAAACAATAACACATATTTTCGTTATAATTTAAATTGATTGATTGATTTTTTCGTGTGTCCGGGCGCGTCAACTGCTTCGGTCATTAATCCCGTTAGTGTTGTGCATGTTTTTTCTCGGGAGATGGCAGTGATCTTCCCCACTGGATGGCGAGATCCAGCGCCGACCTACCGTCGGCTAGTGGGGTTTCCCCCTAACCAGAACTCTTCCACCAGCGGGGCACCGCCCCAGCCGGGACAAGCTCTAAGCTCCCGACCGGTCTCCCGAAAAATATGTGGTAGTGTAGTGCATGTTAGTGTAAGTGTGTGTGTGTAAGGGGAGAGGATAGGACAAGGAAGAGGAAGGACAGATCGCGCGCGGTCCGTGGCCCGTTTGGTAGGGTACTGCTCCGGCATTCGCCTGGTGTTGATCGGAGAAACCACGGAAAACTACCGATCAGAGCAGCCGGCCGCTAGAATTCTCCTCCAGACAGCGACTGAATTAGACCCTAGCTGAAAAGCTACTGTCGAAAATCTACC
The DNA here is from genome assembly GCA_011170035.1 of Teleogryllus occipitalis. Lineage (NCBI taxonomy): Eukaryota > Metazoa > Arthropoda > Insecta > Orthoptera > Gryllidae > Teleogryllus > Teleogryllus occipitalis. The sequence continues at coordinate 56,662 of BLKR01004390.1, read as the reverse complement.
GCCGTCAGGACTCGAACCTAGGACCTCCCGGTCAGAGGCGCTGCATATAATTTAAAAATTCAACTTTAATTCATATTATAAATTTACTTAAATTACTTTATAAATGTTACACAAATTACATATAATTAATGAAATTGTCCCCCAATAAAAAATTAAAAATTTAATTGCTTGTATTGTTTACAATATTTATTAACAATTCATTAAAAAATTATAAATATGCAATGAAATATCACTGAATATGTGTCAGTAGACTCATATCCAATAAATTAGCAATTTTGTATAAAATGTAAAAAATGTATAAAAATAAACAAAATTCAATATTGTTACGATATTTTTCAGAAGAGGTTCCCTATTCGTTTTCTGTCGATTATCGTGATATAAATTTGCGTAGTTTGATTAAATTTAGAAACTGTATTAACAATTATAATTTTCAAATAATTTATGACTTAGGAGAATCTCTAGTGATCCTAATGGATTTCCGAAAACCGTGTTTGCATAGGTCTGCTAATCTAGAAGAATGGGGTGTAATATTCGGATGACGTGTAAAAAAAACGTTGTGAGCATTGCTCGCCTCCCGAAAATAATATCGTAACGTAAAAATACACATTGTTTTTATAATACAAATATTAATAGCATTGCTTTGGACCGGAAATCATATATAAATTACATGTAAATAATATATTGATACTAGTATGTGTGTTCCTCCAAAATGAGCACGAAATAGACAAAAGCTGGTGTTTCTAGCGTTGCAAACATTAAGATTTAAAAATGTTTTATAAGAGTCTTATCTCATTCCTGATTCTCACGTAAAACCCCTCGAAGGCTAGCTATCACATACGATTTTTAATATTTGCTGTAAAGAACACAATGTAAAAACTAATAACCCTTACGTCATATTAACGTGAAATAATTCATTGTGATCGTATAAAGAAAAGTTTACAAATCATTCATTTGTTTACCGCCGCGTGTGTGTCAAGCTCGCACAACGACCATATCACAATCACATCAAACCAAATGGCATATTTAGTTATTATCTATTACTAATTTATTACCCCCAAAATAAATGTATTACTCTTGCCGTTTGTGAAATAAATGCGGTTGTGCTGGCGTGACTGTCACGCTGGCACAACCAAATTTAAAAAATGAGCACAATCGATTCAAACTTGTACAAATATTTAGTATACATTCATTACTAATTTATTGCCAAAAAATTAAATTTATTACTCATGCCCTTTAAGAAAAAATATTGTTAAAAACAGCACAGTTATGCAACCACGCACGAAATCCGCTTATTGAATTGGAGAGTACCAGTAGCCACAAACAACTAAAACCTATCAAATAGTTAAATACGCATTCAATACTAATATATTACACCAAATATAAATTTTAAAACGTCCCGTATTAAATAAATATTGTTCAAAACAGAATCATAGTTGTACAAACATGCCAGATATTCAAATTCGATAATTGAGAGAACCAATGAGCACAATGAAATAAAACCAAAACTCCAAAGAGAAATTTATTACTCCCGCCGTTACCAAAAAAAGAAAATAATTTTATAACTTCAGTTATCCAACCACTCACGATATTCGATTAGTAAATTGGAGAGTACCAACGGTCACAAACAATTAAAACCTATTAAATAAATAAATACACATTCAATACTAATTTATTACCACAAAGATACATGTATAAACGTTACTGCGTATAAAATAAATATTGTTAAAATCTGAATCTTAGTTGTCCAAATATGCCAGATATTCAAATTCGATAATAGAGACAACCAACGAGCACAATCAAATAAACTCGAGCACATAATTTATGAGATATTTGATGCTAATGTATTACTCCAAACAGAAATTTGTTACTCTTGCCATTTATGACATAAATAATTTTTAAATCTGCATAGTTATGCAACTATTCACGACATTCGAATATTAAATTGGTGAGTCCCAACGGCCACAAACAATTAAAACCTATTAAACAATTAAATACACATTAATACTTTTTACATTACCATACACTATCAACATTATCATATTTTAAGTTATTACCATAAAGATAAATTTATAAATGTTGCCGTGAGCTAAATAAATATTGTTAAAAACTGAATCATAGTTGCCCAAACATGTCAGATATTTAAATTCGATATTAAAGAGATCCAACGAGCACAATCAAATAAAACCAAGAACATAATTTAACAGACATTTGATATTAAAATTATTACTCTAAACTGAAATTTATTATTCTCGCCATTTATGAAATAAATAACTTTAAAAACTTCATAGTTATGTAACCATGCACGATATTCGAGTCATTTATTGGAGAGTCCCAACGGCCACAAACAAATAAACCCTATTAGATAATTAAATACACATTCAATATTAATTTATTACTCTAAAGAGAATTTTATTAACGTTAGTGTGTAGTAAACAAATATTGCTAAATCTGAATCATAGTTGTCCAATCATGCTAGATATTCAAATTCGATAATAGAAAGTACCAATGGGCACAATTAAATAAAACCAAAGAAAAAACATAAGTATACGTTGCATACCTAAACTGTTTTAACTGTATTTTTTTCTTAAACCGCATGAGTATTAAATTTAATTTTTGAGTAATAAATTAGTAATAAACGTGTACTAAATATTTGTATTAGTTTGAATCGATTGTGCTTATTTTGTAAATTTGGTTGTGCCAGCATGACAGTCACGCCAGCACAACATTTATTTCACAAATGGCTGGAGTAATAATAAATTTAATTTTGGGGCAATAAACTAGTAATAAATGAGTACTAAATATTCCATTTGGTTTGATGTGATGGTGCTATGGTGGTTGTGACAGCATGACTCACCCTTCAGCTGCCCTTGCCAATAATAATGTTTGCAGTAGAAAACTTTCACTGTAACTAAATTAACTTTAAATACTCTTAGTTTATTTAGTATTTTACATATCAAAACTATTTGTATTAAAATACGTTCATGTTCGTGACCATATATCATTTTTGTATTCGGTCTTCTGAGAAATGGATGATGAAGCATTTCACAACTGAAAGCTGTTATCGCGGAGACGTGTTTGTGCAACTGACTCTAAAACGTATTTTTTAAAGTTATTAATTTTTATAATAAAATAACCAGATTAGACAGGTTACTGAGGCAAATGTTTTGCATTGTATATTAAATATTCGTATAATAAAGGTTGAAATGTGGACATGGAGCTTAATACTTGTTGTCCAGTGTTATTTTTTGCAAAAAACGCGTTTTATAATTGTTTTGAAACATGCATTTACTGGGAAATTGAATGAATATTTATTTAATTTTACATATATATATACACACAATTTATGTAAAATTGTTGGTTGGTTTAATATTTATCTCCAAATATTTACTGTACTATAACTCGTGATCACCGCTATTTTGTAATGTTCAAGATGAATAGTCCCGCCTCTCTGAAATAAAGCTAAAATGGATTGGTCAGCTCGATCCCGCAGGGCGGGGCAGGGGTCTGCAAACTGTGGTAAAGTTCGGATCAGGACATCGCCAATTTTTTGTGCCATCGACAGCACTACCACTACATGTTCTTATTCAGTCTTATTTTGAAAACAACAACACAGCCAGGTAAAGGCTCTACGATTGCTTCAGTTATTGGTGTCAAAATGTTTTCCTTTCAACAAGCTTTTTATTTTTTGAAAGAGCCGCAAGTCTCGTGATGCTAAATTTGCTGAGTTAGGCGGATGTTGATAGACACGAACACTTTTCCCGGCCAAACTCGCGAATCCGAAGGAACGTGTGGTACGGCGTGGTTGTCGTGATGAAGAAGGAAGCCATTGGCTCATATTTCTGGACTCTGATTTGAAAATTAGCTGTTAGAATGCTTTGCACGGACCCGTATGAGATGTTAAGTTCTTCAGTAAGCTCTCGAATTCGTCTGATTGAACGAACAAGTTTTGCTTTCTTTGCGCGTTTTCGCCTTTCGGTCGAAGGACGTCCTGACCTTTACTGGTCTTCAACCGACTAATTTCCGCATTTAAATAGCTCATGCCACTTTTGAAGAGACTTGGAAGTTACCACATTATCGCCATATACTGATTTTAACATTTTTGAGCTTCTTTAGCACTTTTTTGCGACTTGAAACAAAACTTAATGTGATGCGTTCAGTGATGCGCGACAGTCACGGTAAACACGACCTCACTCTTTCGACTCGGAAAGCTAACTGACAAGTCAGAACGTGTTCAATATTGATTTGACACTGTTCGCCTCAAGGGATCAGGCTCTTGGAGATATTAGATCAAAAGTACGAAGCGTCAGTATCTCGCTTCTATAAAAAATCATTTACCGTATTTTTTGAATTCACCACGTACATAACATGATACATAATTATAATAAGCAAGGTATTGGCGATCTAAATGAGTTTTAAAAATTAAACTAATGAAAAACTTTAATTCTTGGTGACTGGCTACTTTGGTTGATGCATAGTATATAGATTGGTTACTGACCTTGGTCATTGACCAAAACTATGCTAACTACCTTGAGGTAGTTAGCATAGTTTTGGTCAATGAGTTACGTTCCCTCCACTCTTCTGATTATTTATGATTTATATTATTGATCGTCGATTGTGATTATGATGGTTCTTTACGCGTGAAACCGAAAGTGGTATTTGTTCGTGATTAAGTGAATTCAAAACTATTGATTGATTGCGACAGGATTTACGTATCGTGTTTGTAAGTGTCATGTGAAGTCAAGTGGAAGGAGTTATATGATTGCTTCTAATGGAAGCAAAATAATTATGAAAGGTTTTTACCTTTCCTTGAGGGCGTCTCCAACTCATACGAAACATGAAGGACTCGCGCTTTGGTAAGTTTCATTCATCTATTTCAGAGCACTTTTAGCAATTTAAGAGGGATTGTGGAAGGAGATACCCTACTTCATCTATTCCTCGCCCCGTCCCCATCCTCTCGTCACCCCCCTCTCTTCCCTATTCTCTCCCCCATTGCCGCTCACTTCTCTGAGGTGTACCGTGTTATATACTTTAACCAAACAAATTACTCAGACTATGAATCACTCATTGCATTTTGTAGACATTGTAATGGGTTTTCATTATGATATAAACGAGTCGAACTAGCGATCTATGCCTTGAATACTGGCAGAGGAATGCGCCTTGAAGATAGCGATGGATCTCGTCGAATATGTTCGGAAACAAGATTGTAAAAGACTGAATATATGGAAGAGGAGAGTTTATGAGACACTATTTTGTCACCAAGTATTTTGAAATCTAAGCGAAATAATAGAAAGCAATCGGCAAGAGACTATCCAAAAATAGTTTTCTATCTTTGAAGTAGTATGCCACCAGAGTACATATATGTCGCTGTTATTTTTGAAATGGTAAATACGTGTAAAATTTAGGACACCTGAGGCTGCAATATGGGACAATACAGAAAATTATAAACTCAATATGTAAATGATATTGTCACACTGAAACATTACAATTATATATTACATATTAAGAGAAACCGGTAGCTGTAGCTCAGTGCATCAACTGATGTCACTGCAGCACTTCTAACCGGGAGGTCCTAGGTTCGAGTCCTGGCGGCGGCAGGATTTTCGACACTAGCTTTTCAGCTAGGTCGAATTCAGCTGCTGTCTGGGGGAGAATTCTAGCGGCCGGCTGCTCTGATCGGTAGTTTTCCGTGGTTTCTCCGATCAACACCAGGCGAATGCCGGAGCAGTACCCTACCAAACGGGCCACGGACCGCGCGCGATCTGTCCTTCCTCTTCCTTGTCCTATCCTCTCCCCTTACACACACACTTACACTAACATGCACTACACTACCACATATTTTCGGGAGACCGGTCGGGAGCTTAGAGCTTGTCCCGGCTGGGGCGGTGCCCCGCTGGTGGGAGAGTCCTGGTTAGGGGGAAACCCCACTAGCCGACGGTAGGTCGGCGCCGGATCTCGCCATCCAGCGGGGGAAGATCACCGCCATCTCCCGCGGAAAAACATGCACTACACTAACGGGACTAATGACCGAAGTAGTTGACGCGCCCGGAAACACGAAAAAATCAATCAATTAAGAGAATAATTATTAGACATCGGATGTTTAGGCACTAAAAAATCGTCTTTTAGGCGCCTAAAAAGGCACTGAAAAAGTCAAGAATAAGGAGAAAAAAGGCACTGTCATAAGTTACATACACAATAAAATGGAAAAATTATAATTTTTGTCTATATTATTTTGTAAACTTAAATGGACGAAACCAATTCGTATATTTTAATGTAAAACTAAATTTACATATTTACAACTCTTCTACATTTTATTCTTAATAATATTTACATATTACCAGTAATTTTTTAAGGATTACAATTTCAAATTTGCGACGACTGGGAGACAAAATCAGTTTGAATGCGGAGAAGGATATCTGAACGATGTGACTAGCATATTTTAGCAGTCCAACACTAGCAACACTGAAACCTTCTGGGAATTTATATTTCCACTTAAAATTTCGGTTCTCTCGGTGTATTGTCAATCGTCCATGTCCTAAGATCAAGGCTGGCATTTATGAAATAGGAAAATGGAGAAAAATCAGTTGGTATACTTTTAGGAATTCTCTCGTAATTTTAAATTTCAAGACGTGAATTGAAGGTTTCGTAATGAATGGTCACGTTGGACCATCGCCGATTTTCCGATATCTTAGCATTATATACAAAGATAATAAATAAAAGGCAAAAAAAGTCCTAAAAAGGCATTTATGCAAAAAATAGGCATTTATGCTAAAATAAGCCAAAATAAGCATTATAAAACTTCGTCAGGTGTCATCATTTGTCATGATTCGTGGACATATATTATCAGCCTTTAAATAAGTTCTCTAGAAAAAAATAGGCATTTCCCTAAACATCCGATGTCTAATAATTATATTTCGTTTATAATAATGTACGCCAGGGGAAAATGTACATTTAAAAATGTTTCTAATTAAAAAAATCCTTATTAGAATCTTATCGGGATCTTTCCACTTTAAATGAATACCTCTAGGCTCTGCATAAGCTGCAATGCATAAGCCGCAGTGCATAAATGCAATGCGGTTGTAATAAGGGACACATCTCTGTACATGCCTCTTTATATCACCATTGGTTTAAGTTTTCCAAAGAAGAATCTTTATGTAGGAAATAACTCTGTGGAATGGAAGCAAACTGCCGTAAATTACAATCATTTTCCTTATACTACTGAGAAATATATTACAATATATATTTTATCTTACCTGATTATTGATACATTAAACTCTCAGTGCTACAAAACTTGCCACTGCAAAACCAACTCGCGCCAACACCAAGCACCACATGACGGATTACGCCGCCATGATTACCGCCGGATTACGACGGACCCTTGGGAACGGCATGTAAGAACTGTCAGCAAGTCAAAATAAAATGTCAACAAAACTGTCAACAAACTGCCGGCGTTGGTAGCCAAACTACTTAACCACGCCCCGTGAAGTCACGGAGGTTAAGCAGTTTGATCACTTTCTAATCCTAGCTCATATAACCAGGAAAGGGTTATATATCCACCCTTTCCTCTAACATTTTGGGCATTAGTCGAATATGAGGGAGTTGTGCTTTAGATTAATATAAAAATGCAATTCAAGTTATAATATCAATGTGTAGAATACTTACTTAATCTCAATATAAGCTCGTGTTTCATATCTCCTGCTCTAAGGTTGGCACAATGAGTGCCGGAAGAGTCTAGACGAATTCCAGGAAAGAAATGAAAATCGTACTCTACTCCTAACCACGTGCACATTAGAATCACCAAATTGTCGAACGTTCTGACTATTTTATGTGATTTACAGGGTAGTGAAAAAATGAACTATTATTCTAGAAACGTTGGTAGGTTCAGGCCGGCGTCTTCAGGAGCACTGATGAAGTGATTTTCTTGATAAAATATTTAAAATGACAGTGAACCAGCAACAAATAGAATCTAGGAAAAATTCGTGCACCAGTAATTAAAAATGGAATTTTCTTACCATAAGACAAAGGATCAATAAACAAATTGCCATAAGACAACGAAGAAATAAATTTATACATGATCATCATCGGGCTTCATTTACCCGCTTAGACTTACATCAGACTTAGATGTTTACCCGCTGAGACTTACATCGACGCCTCCCGCTCTCAGAATTCGCTATCAGATATTTTAACACTCTGAGTACCGACACTTGAATACCGACCCGTAACTTAAGGGTGCCATGGCCCTCAGGGCCTTGGCGTCCCGTACCCGTATTCTCATGTATTCTCATACCATACGCCCGTTGCAGCGTCCAAGTTAGCTAGCCTTCGCATATTCACTCTCACATATCTTGGTTTCAGCAGGGACCGGAAAAAGAAGAGGAGAGCATTTTGTTACGCGATGAATGGTGGTTTGGAAAATCTCCATTCATGTCATGAATAGCAATTCCATGCCCATGGCGGAATTCGAACGTGCGACCCCCCACCGGAATCGGGGCATTTAAGGCGCGACTTGTTAAGCTATTTTAGCTACGCAGTTCAGCTATTCCTTTACGAATATTACTGATTTTTTTGGCTCTGTTAACTATGTCCCGTCTCTCGAGAATCCAGGTAATGGAGTAGTACCGAATTCCAGCAGTTTACTGGCGCGTATACACCGCGCTTTGTCCCGTCTTCTTGAGAATGTGGGAGTCGTCACTATGAACAAATGTTGACGAAGATAGTGTTTCCGAAGTGCCTGTGCTAACGTTCTAATGGAAGTGTACTTGTTTGTTACAGTGGTGATGAGTGTACGGTAAAGTCTACAGTCGCGGAACCTACCCAAAATCCCATTTGGAACGCGACGTTCGATTTCCCCAACGTTCCTGGAGAAACGCTCATGGAGAAAACGATCGAGGTGACTCTGTGGGACCACTGCCCGGATCGTGAAAGTGTCTTTCTTGGTGAGTAGAATTTGATTTGGTATTTTGTTGTCTGTTACGTTCTGGCGTAATGAACGAGGATTAATCATTACCAGGAATACCCACATGCATGTGTTCTTGGTATGAGAGCCCGAAAAAATTATGCTGAAATACACCTATTTATATAATGCGAACAAAATTAGGTATAGCACACAATGACTAGGTAATGCAGACGATCCCTGAAATCCTTAGGACGAGTACAATATCTTTAATAATAGCGTTTCTTAATTAATGTATTAATTTTATTTATTTATTTTCTTATTCTTATTTTATTTATTAATTATTAGCGTGTCTTAATTTGTTTACAATAGATAACATATAAAAGGCGAAGTGTAATAGTGGCCTATCTATCAGTGCTCATAGGGACGCGATCGTGAGTTAAATATTTCAAATTATCATCTAGTCTGAACCGTACTACACAAAGTGATCCATACGAAGCTCTAATTTGGCTCCATATGAAGGTAATCCATCCTATTACAGTGAATTACAATGTATTATGGCCAATTGACGTCTCAAAAGGAATTTTGAGATTTAAAGTTTGTTATTAGCCGACCTGGATGGCCGAGGTGGCTAAGAGCGAGTACCGACTCAGCGCTTCGTTCCGACTCAACGCAGCGGTTCCAGTCTCTCCTTGGGCATGGTTGTTTGTCTCTTGAATTTGTATGTGTTGTCGCGGAGGGACTCGCGTTCTGCTGACCCCAGATCACTGGAACCACAAGTGTGTTGGACTAGTGTGTAGTCGAATATGCGTCCCATCGGGACGTAAAGGGTAAACGACCGTTGGCTGGATAAAAGCTCTAGAAAAAAGAAAGTTTGTTATTAAATGGACTGTCGAATCTTGCATGAAAGTGCTTAGTAGTGGATTTTACACTATTTTTTATTTTATTTTATTTTATTTTATGTCGCATCAACTACAAAAGGTTATTAGCGACAACTACACAATAACATTAATATTCGTGTACATGGGAAGTTATGACATTTATGGGAACATTCATATCACATTATTAAAGTTTATACACTAGTCTTATATATCCCCGTACAATTTTATGCTCTTCAAAAAATTTAGAAACCGATTGCATTGTTCTCTGTCCTTTAGTACACTTGGCATGTCGTTCTTAACACCATGTCTCGTCCTGTCAGTCTCAAACCTGGGGCACAGAAATAGATGATTAACATACGTAGAAACATTACACATGACACATACCAACTGCTTTTCCTGTGATCAGATGGGCATGTGTAAGTTTGGTGTGACCTATTCTGCATCTAGTTAACACAACCTGGTCAGCTCAGCAGAAGGATGTGGCTGGACTATAATAATCGTATTCACATATACTTCTTAATTTGCATCGGGTGTTGTTATTCCATTCCTGTCTGTCCAATTCTTGTAATTTTCTCTTGATGTCGGCGTGATAGTCCTGTGGTATTATGGGAAGGTTACTTCTTTCATCAAGTTGTGACGCCTCTTTTGCAGACCTGTCTGCCAGCTCATTCTCCGTGATACCCACATGAGCCGGGATCCATCCAAAAACTATATCTTTACCTTTAAGTTTCAAGTTTCTTATCATACTAACAATGTCTAAAGCTAGCGGGTTTCTTGAATAAAAGACATTTCCAATAGTCGACAGAGCCAATTTGCAGCTTGTTCAGAGCAAAATTTACGTTCATTGTCTTCGAGAATGTAGTCTAGTGCTGTGATGATGGCATATACTTCGCTGGACAGGACTGAGTACTTGTCGGGCAGTTTGGTTGATATTACTCTTGTTGACGTTACAGCGGCACATCCCACCAAGTTGCGACTTTTCGAGCCATCTGTGTATATTTTGTTGTAGTTTTCGTATTTGGCAATTTCTTCTCCTATTCTGGCTCTTATCTCTTGGTTGTGAATTTTTGACTACTTAGGATTTTTTGTCAGCTCCTCAGCTTTAATGTCCTGCATAGTCAGTGATACTGATAGGTTTAAGAGGGGGATTTTTTTCTAATATTGTGCTAAGTATTTGTATAGCACGTACAGTGATTGGTTTTGGTAGTTTCTTTTTGAAACATAATTTCTTCCTATGTCTGTATGTAAGTTGCTAAAATTGGTTTACAGGGTTGCCGCTAATTGTACGATATATAATCAAAGTTACAGCTAACTAGCTGTAACTTTGATTATATATCGTACAATTAGATTTCTTCTTCTTTTATCCAGGGGTGGTAAATTATTTTCCTGTAACATGCTTATCACCGGAATTGGTCTATATGCTCCGCATATAGGCCTGGCACAAGTGTTATTGATAGGGTCGAGTATTCTTTTAATATTCTTATTTGCAGCATCGTAGAATATGCTGCCATAATCCATTTTAGCCCTGCTCAACGCCTGGTATGTTCTTCTAAGCACTGTATAATCGCCCCCCCCCCACGCTGAATGACTTATGATTTTCATCAAGTTTAGCCTTTTCGTGCATTCCACTATCACCATTCTTTTAATGATGATCATCAGGCTTTTAATATGAGGTATCCAGGATAATCTTTCGTCAAGTGTCAGGCTTAAGACTTTTAAGGTTTTACATTGTTTTAACTTGTGTTCACCGATATTCAGGGATAGAGTCTTCTCAGTGGATAGTTTCCTGGAGAAAATTAAGAATGTGGATTTCGTCTTGGAGAATTTTAGATCAACTTCAGTGGAGAATTCAAGGATGGTGTCTAAGATGTTTTGCGCTATAACTGCTATGGAGGACAGATGTTTACCGGTGATGCATATATTACAGTCATTCGCATACATGCTTACTAGCGCGGGTGGTTTGATTTTGGTCTGCAGTTCATTTATTATCAACGGAAACAAGGTCACACTAAACACAGAGCCCTGCGGTACTCCATTTGTCAGCATATATCTCTCTGATAAGGCTCCTCTTACTCTGACATTAATGTAACGTTCTTCAATGAAGTTATGAACGAACTTAGCTATGTTGCCTTTAAATCCATGTTTCGTTATTATGTCCATAATACGCCGGTGCCAAACCATCTCATATGCCTTTTCGATGTCGAGACTTAGTACCACTGTGAACATGTTATTGGCGAATCCATTGTAGATGCCGTTCTCAATTATTGCAATGCTGTCTAAGGGAGATCGGTTCTTGCGAAAATCACTTTGATGAGGCGATATTAGCTGATGTTTTTCTAGGTACCATTTAAGTCTGTGGTTCACTACCTTCTCAAGTAATTTACACAGGCAACACGTTAGGACAATAGGCCTGTAGCTATCTATTAAAAATTTGTCCTTACCAGGCTTGTGAATTGGAACAATAACCGCTTTTGACCATTTTTGTGGGAAAACATTGTTTAAATATAGATAATTGTAAATGTCTAAAAGAACACTGATAGCTTCTTCAAGGAGCATCCGGATAAATATGTTAGGTATTCCGTCGGGATCGGCGCTGGTGTTTTTTAGTTGACGTATATTGACCTTAAGTTCTCGGAGCGTAATGGGTGCATTTATTTCATCTTCTTCTCCTTCCAGATTTAGGCGAGATCTCTCAGTTTCTTCTTTATGGTTCGTGAAGCCATCTGCAAGGTTCGCATCGCTAGAATTGGAGGCGAAAAACTTTCCAAAGCTATTTGCAATATCGCACGGGTCTTGAATGAATTGTCCGTCTGGCGTATATACAGACTTCGGGTAATTTGTTCTGAATTTTCCATCGATAGCGTTTATTTTCTTCCAAGCCTTCGTGTAGTTCAGTTTACTGTTTAAGGATGATATGTATTCCTTCCAACAGCTCCTCCTAGATTCTTTTATGATTCTTCTTGCCCTGGATCGTGCTGATTTAAACGTGAATTGATTTTCATTTGTGTTATGTTTCTTAAATACATTAAAGCAGTGCTTGTAATTCATAACCGCTTCTTCACATTCCTTTGTCCACGAAGGTAGTTTCTTCTTACTTTTAGTATTTTTTGTTTTGGGTATAGTCACATCCGCTGTCGACAGTATAAGTTCCGTAAAGTTGCTCACAATATCGTTTATTTGCACTGAATCGTTGATGTTCAATTTCTTAAGGTTCTGAACTTTGCTCGCAATGATGTCTTGGTACGACTTCCAGTTGGCCTTTTGAAATATCCATCTAAGCATATAGATGTCCTCAGGAGTAATCGAATTCTCATATGACAATGCTATAGGATAATGGTAACTGTTGTGAAGGTCCTCCATCACGTTCCATTTCAGATATCTCGCCAAAGTTGGAGTGCAGATGCTTAGGTCGATCCAAGATGTGTTGCCGCTACCCGCGTTGAAGTATGTAGATTTTCTGCCATCGTTCAAGACCATAAGATCTTCATTATTCACAAATTCGCCAACAATTTTCCCTCTACGATCTGTTCTGCTTGATCCCCAAATCAAGTTGTGACTTAAAATCGCCGACTATTTACTGATAGGTATTTGTGAGTATAAATTGACTAGGTGGCGAGATTCTAGCTGAAACGCATTAGGAATGTATACGTAACACAGATGAAAACTACTACCGCCAATATGCAGCTGTATCACACATACTTCTAGGTCACTTGTAATAGCGCATTTACTACACTTGATCGACGTATGAACATAGATCGCAACACAGCCACTGGCATTTCCACATATCACTCTGTTTTTATAAAAACATTGATAATCTTTTATATAAAAATGGTACTTATTTTTGAAATCGGTTTCTTGGATGCACAGTGTATCATAGTTTTCGTCTTTTAGAATCTTCTGAAGATATTCATATCTAGTGAAAAAACCGTTCACATTCCATTGTCAAATTCTTATCTTCATATTTGAAGATCTTCGCTTGTTAATTACTCGTTGTCAGACGATTCTTTTGAAGAACCTGAGAGAACTTTCAAATAACCCTTTCAAATAAAACCGAGTTTATCGAGGCAGCTCTACAGAGCGATCTAAATCAAATGGATGTTCTTTGCTTTACAGAACATTGGTTATCTCCTAATGAACTAAGCATTTTCCAAATTCCAAACTTTTAACTCGCAGGCTTTTATTGCAGAGAGAGAGAATCGCATAAAGGTCCTACGTATGGGGGTTCTTGTATTTACATTAGAACTAATATTGATTCTATCCCCTTGGCGGAATTAAATGTGTATTCCATTGAAAATATTTTCGAAATTTCCGTTGTACATCTTACTTCACTAAAAGTGATAATACTTTGCATCTACAGACTTCCAACAAAGAGAACTGCAGATTATATTTTGTTCTTAGAAAACCTGGAGATAGCACTTAATAAAGTCAGCAATCGCTCTATTGAATCCATTGTTGTATGCGGAGATTTTAACATTGACTTTCTGGTCGAATCTTGCGAGAAAGAAAAGTTTCTAAATTTAATTAATTCCTTCAATTTAGACATTACAATTAATGTTCCTACACGGATCACACAAAACTCGATGAAGGCAATTGATCAAATTATAATTAACAAAACTACTACTCGATATGATGTTGAAACCAAAGATTTAAGATACAGTGACCACGATGCACAAATTCTTACCATTATAAGAAATGCGATCACTGACACCATAAATAATACACGTATGACTAGATTGTTTACTAAAAGTAAAATTAAATTATTCATTGATTACTTGATGCAGGAGTCATGGGAAGCGGTTTATAATGCAGTTGATACAAACGACAAATATAATTATTTTTTTTCAACTCATTCAATTCATTTTAACACTTGCTTTCCTCTTCAAAAAAGAAAATTAAATATTTCACGGAAAAGCAATTCTTCGATAACACAAGTGATTAGAACATCTTGTAAAAACATGCGAATTCTTTCTTTCATTTCTAAACGTCATAACGTATCTCAAGATTTCCTTATCTACTTTAAAAAATACAAAACATTGTTACGAAAAGTCATAAGGCAGGCTAAAATCATGAAACACGATCAGGATATTTTGAACTAAAATAACAAAACAAAAGCAATGTGGAATATAATAAAAAATACGACCAAATCAACTAGAAACCCTGTAGAGAATGTTGTTTTAAAATATAACGATATTAAGGTGAACGATCCGGCAACAGTGGCTAGTCCCTTTAACCAGTACTTTTCGAGAATTGCTGCCGATCTCACTCAGGGTCTTCAGGCACAAAATTCAATAATAGACAGTTCACCCAAAATTTTAGACACGATGTTCGTTTCCGAAACTTCTTCCTATGAAATTCTCAAAATAATCGGTAAACTAAAAAATAAATATTCGCCCGGTTTAGATGAATTTCCGGACGCTTTGTTAAAGACCTGTGCGTATGCCATTATACACCCGTTAACTCACATATTTAATTCATCGTTATGCACCGGAACGTTTCCAGATATTTTCAAAACAGCTAAAATTAAGCCGCTCTTCAAAAAAGGCAACAAAATTGAAATTCAAAATTATCGGCCCATTTCTCTTCTATTAGTTTTTTCAAAAATATTAGAGAGACTTTTTTACGTACGAATGGAAACGTTTCTCAGTAAACACGACGCGCTTTCAGATTGCCAACATGGATTTAGAAAATCAAAATCAACGGAAACAGCTATATTTTCTTTTCTTAAAGATGTCGCCTCTTCATTGGATCAAAACGAGGCACTTATTGGATTATTTTTAGATCTCTCAAAAGCTTTTGACGTCATTGATCATGACATTTTACTTTCCAAATTACCTTCATATGGAATTCGTGGTATTGCTCTAGATTGGTTATGTTCGTACCTTAAACAACGATCTCAGAGAGTTGAAATACCTTACTGGAATGATGGAACATTACGTACGCACCTATCCGACTCTTTGCCCATTGCATGTGGAGTTCCTCAAGGATCGATTTTAGGCCCTATTCTGTTCCTACTTTACGTAAACGATATGCCCTCGACGATTCGAAACGGAAGAACGGTTCTCTTTGCGGATGATACGAACATCCTTTGCAATAAAGAAACCGTAAATAGTACAATATCAGATGTTTCAAATTGGTTCCGAAATAACAAATTAATAGTAAACGAAAAGAAAACGGTTTTAATGCAGTTTTCCATTTCAAATAAACAATTCTGTGCTCCATTGAAAATGAACGGTGAACCATTGACTGATGTTAAGGCAACAAAATTTTTAGGTCTCTCAATTCAGTCAAACCTGAAATGGAACGTCCATTTAAATGAATTGAACACAAAATTAAGTTCATTATGCTACGCGTTCAGAATTCTTGCAAATTCAGTCAGCCTTCATAGTGCTCGTTGTGTATATTTCGCGAATGTTCATTCCCGCCTGAGATATGGCATAATATTCTGGGGAAATACATCCCAGACTTTTAGATTACACAAACGAATCGTACGAATAATAACCAAATCCCACCCACGTGATTCATGTAAGCCTCTCTTCATTAATCTAGGAATTTTACCATTACATTGTCTGTTTATTTACGAATCAGTTGTTTTTGTCAAAAATGACTTGCTTAAGGGCGGGAATATATTTTCAGAAAATGCCGATGTCTATTACTATAACACTCGACGTAGAAATCATATTCATCAGGTGACAGTATCAACAGCTCAATACAAAAAATTCACATACAATACATGTACATTATTTTACAACACTTTACTAGACGACATTAAACGATTAAATTCGATAGAAAAGTTTAAATCCCAAGTGAAATCGTTTCTGCTGCATAACTGTTTCTATACAATTAGAGACTATACTGTGCATCACAACGAAAGTAACATTAATTTTCACAATGATACATAATGCATTATTTACCGTTTTGGACTGTATAAATGTGTATAAACAACCTGTAACAAGTATTGTACTACAGCCTCCAGGTCACTGACCCCCATCTTGATCAGGTTGTTCGTCCAGTTTCCCTGATTCATTGAGCAAATGCTGAGATGGCCCCTTGTTTTGCTTCTGGACATAAATGTAACTTCATTTTCTGTGCACGTCTTCTAGAATTCAGTGGGAAATACAATTATTCAAATTATCGTTTCCATGTTGTCGCGGCAGGAAGTATTATTCCGAAGGACAACATGGATAATAGCCAAAATTTATTGCTTATTTATCCTTGAAAATAGATTTTATTATATGGGAGGGTTGCTATTGTTTTTTTTATTTTTTTATTTTTATTTAAGTAGTATATGACTTAGTGTAGGGATCACAGAATTTTGAAAATGTGCACACAATTCATTTTCCCCATAGCACGTCATACGCAGTTTGAACTGTTTTTTTTTTGACGTAAAATAAATAAATCAATAAATAAATAAATAAATAAATAAATAAATAAATAAATAAATAAATAAATAAATAAATAAATAAATAAATAAATAAATAAATAAATAAATAAATAAATAAATAAATAAATAAATAAATAAATAAATAAATAAATAAATAAATAAATAAATAAATAAATAAATAAATAAATAAATAAATATAAATAAATAAATAAATAAATAAATAAATAAATAAATAAATAAATAAATAAATAAATAAATAAATAAATAAATAAATAAATAAATAAATAAATAAATAAATAAATAAATAAATAAATAAATAAATAAATAAATAAAAACTGGGTCCTTCAGTTTCTTCATAATTCTCGTAAATCTTGATTTTATTCCTCAGTCAGACAGTAATGGGTATATTTCTTTGAGCATTTCAATTAGCCTGCCTGTCTCTTTGGTGTAACAGAGATATTCGAAGGGGGTTACTTAAGCCATAAGTATTTTCCAGAAAGTCTTTTAGTTGCTCGTACGTTAGTACATTGTTGGATCCTTCTATTCTTTCTTTCGCTGGGGCTAGTTGCTCCACTATGCTGTTCTTGTTGCAGACGCTACTAGAGGTGTTCTCCCTGGATACCTTCCTTTTCTTTTTCTTAGTTTGTTTTGCAGCACCGTTAATTTTTTGTTGGGGACGGTTGAATTGTTCTTCCTTAAGTTCGCTTGAATTGTTGCTGGGAATACTTGTGATCTGTGATAAGGCTCTCTTAACAGGCTTGCCTTGGTCAAGTGGGGGAAATTCATGGTAACTAGGAACCTTATCTCTTTGATCGTTGTCAGCGGCTACATCGTTATCAATTATGTCTTCCCATTGGTCGAGGCTAATGTCTCCTACATTTTTACAGTTTTTGGCAATATGACCTTCTTCTTTGCTGTGGCGGCACTTAATGATACCGCTTGACATGTAAATCCAGTTTCTTTCTCCTTTGTATGGGATCAGTATGGCTTCAGGTATCAAACTTAATGAGTCTTCCGGAACGAACACCTGTCTACGGAAACTTAAGATATGAGTGAACTGTTCTTTACCAAAACCAGCTCTGAGAAACGACACCTGAGAACTGCGTATCACTTTTAGTTTATCTATACCTTTACAACCTCAAAATGTGAACAAACAGTTTCAAATTGGGAATGAACACAATGAAATTGAGACTAAACACATTGATAACGACACCTAACAACCCCAAATTGAGACTAAGCAATTTCAAATTGAATCTATTTAAATTTACCTTGTAAATTGTAAAATTGAGTCTATAAAATGTAAATATATACAATAAAACTACGAAATTGTGATCACTTTGCTGTTTTAAATACACCAAGTTTATTAACATTTTAAAAATAAGTAATACAAATATAACAAAATCATCATAATTATGGCACAAACACATTACTCAAAATCAAACTTCTTAACATAATAATAATTCACATATCCAGATCTTGTAAATTTAAGGCATCAGGAATGAATCTTTGGACATGAGCAACATATCTTGCACAATTATTAGCATTTATGACTTCAATATTGTTATTTATAATATTTTCTAACTGACGAAGACGAAACTCAGTTCGTGATATATTTGCCCTGTCTTCATCAGCTAAAATTTGTGGCATTTTCTCACACAGATCTCGTTTAACAGCTGCCTTGAGGCTAGACCAAGCATTTTCGATCGGATTGAACATTGGGCTGTAAGGACTTAGCCTCAGTAAGTGATAGTTGCTGAATTCTTCTTCTTCAAATATATCTTCCACACCACAGTGACAGGGAGCATTATCAATTACTAACACCGTATACGAGTGATACTTGGTTAATGCAGTACGCGGACATTGACGCACAAATTCTTTAGCATCCTCCTTTCTAAAAGCGCCTCTTCTAATTTGATGGTAAACCAATCCCATAGCACTTATGCATTCTATGACATGGACATTGGCTCCGCGGCTCCCTGCCGTTATGTAGCTGCATCGAGTACCTTTTTTCGATCGTCCTTTCTTCCTTGAAATAAACAAATTAAAATTTGTTTCGTCCATGTACAAAATGGGGATGTTATCCGCTTGATAATTCAAAAGTTGTAGCACGTACTCACGACGCTTTGCTTTGATTCCAACACTATTCATGTTTTCGGGTTCTCTACGAATGTCTTTCAGTGTGTGCATCAAACCATCCAAATGTTTCCGCAAACATTCTGTTGAAACAATAATTTGATGATTTTGTTCCATTTTTATTTTTAGATCTTTCAGGGTAATTCTTCAATTTTCTTCAATATATTTCACCATGAAGGTCCGATGTTCCTCCGTAATTTTCATCCTCCTCTTACCACCTCGTAGTTTTGGAAGTTGATCTTGCTTCTTCACCCAACGATATGCGGTCGATTTTTTCACACCAAACTTATTAGCCAGCCCTCTCCAATCACCATTATTATTATACACAACACAAATTTGCTTTTCAATACTTTCAGCTTCCAATTTCTTTATATACGGCATCTTAACCTCACGTTCTGATCACTTGGAAAGCACAACTGGTTATACAATCGATATTACTACAATAACCGATTCGTCCTTGTTTTTTCTCATTTTGAAATTGCTTATTCTCAAATTGAAAGTGATTGGTCTCAATATGAATATGTGAATTCTCAATATGCTGTTGTTTGGTATCAATTTGATTGAGTTTCTTCTCAACTTGAAGTTGAAAAGGTGTAGTTCATCTTCAATTACTGAATTAAGGATCATAGGATAAACATGTGAAATTACGATACGCTTCTGTCTACTTACATGAGACCAAATATTTTGGGAGGAGCCCCCAATATTAATAGTCTTGTGCTTCTCTGTTAATTCATTCTTTAACTGCTTACTACTCAGAAATACACACACCCTGTTATTTGAAATTTTTGAAGCATACGTGATGTGACTAGGTGGAACAAATGTTTCTAAAGCTTATACGTACCTTTTGATGGGGGTGTGCTGTGGTCTTTGCCATCAATTATAATACCTTGTTCGTTCTCCGGGTACATGGCATTGAGAACAACTCTGTTGTAACTTGGACGGCGTGGTTTCCTTCAACGGGCTGGCTCCTGTAGTCAGAGTCCTGCTCTCGGGTAGCCGCTTCGGTATCAGCCATGTATTTCCTGTTCCGCATTCACAATGAGAAACAGGTCGATCGTAATCAGAACAGTTATATGCACTGAAGTAGACTGCTCACTTTACACTGACACTTAAACTACTTGAGTTCGATGAAAACACGTAATCGAGTCACAGACCGCGAGGCTCTACTGAGCGGGGCACACGATGTTGCCTCGACCACTGCTGCCGCGTGAATGTGTATAATATTTTAGTATAATTGAGGAAGGAAAAAGTAAAAAATAGTGCTTAATAAATTATTTTCAACTCAAGAAACCGTTTCTTAAATGCAGTGATGTCAAGGTCTGTTGGTCGCAGTGTCACGTTTCCTGGCACCGTGGCATGCCATGAGCGTCTCAGCGCTACAAGCGTCAGGAAGGAAGCTATCAGTAGTAACCCCTCCATTTTCCAACTTGGTGGAATCGCATGTAAAAAGACGATATGCACAGAGAAATAAAAGTAAAAATATAAATAAAGATAACAACAAACGTTCATAAATTTATTTACCTAAATCCTCCCTAATCGTATTTCATGTGTTCAGGGTGACTTTGACTGCCTACATCTCTCGTGTGGCGAGGTGATCAAAAGCATAGAGAGATTTCGTCGTGTTCCCCATGCCACGGACTTCCGCTGGTAACATCGACTTTGTTATCACTGCTATATTATTTTGAAAATTCTTCTTAGGCTTTCTTGGAAGATTTGTCATTCTTAGCAGACATGATTGCTATGCATTTTTAGTTGAAGTGTTAATGTGGAAGAGTTTTGCTTAGTTTTGGTGACTTTTGTGGTGAGTTATTTCTTGTGTAATCTCCGATATTTTTC
This sequence comes from Teleogryllus occipitalis, assembly GCA_011170035.1. Classification (NCBI taxonomy): domain Eukaryota; kingdom Metazoa; phylum Arthropoda; class Insecta; order Orthoptera; family Gryllidae; genus Teleogryllus; species Teleogryllus occipitalis. The sequence continues at coordinate 35,541 of BLKR01004390.1, read as the reverse complement.
GTTTTAATTCATTCCGCACAATCTCGAAAGAATCTATTGGTATAGTATGCAGGCAACTAGATTTTTGTGTTACTCTTATGGAAAATCTGTTGTTTTAATGCTTTGTGAGTGACGCATTAACACAAAGTTATTGTCCGTGAACCTTTCTCTCAATCGGGAAGGTGATTTTCCTGTAGTACCGAAATGTACTTGTCCAACGCATAGTTCCTTGAACAAATTAGAGCCTTCCCGGGGTTTGGCGGCTAATAAAAATAATACAAATTATCTAATCATATTGTAAAAATGTTTAATTCGTAGTTAACTTTTTGCATCAATTAATCAGTAAAGTAAAAAAAATAATGAAAATTTTATTTAGTGTATATTAACTTGGCCACCAATTGAAAATTAACAAAGGTGACCCCCGGATAAGATGGTAAAATGTTCCCCTAAACCAAATGACGTATGAGTGGTTACATTATAATTCTAACATAAAAATTATGTTTGAAAAACGTGTTTTTTATTTTAATTTTTTCGGCAACTTAACACTATATATCTGACTACAAAATATGATAAATAAGAACACAATTTATACTATCAGAAAAATATTTTTGATATTTTCTCAGACCCAAATTCGAACTCAAAAACCATGGAACAGGCTTGAAAAAATCTCAAACGTTCTTTTTATAACGCAAATTGTTGTGAGTTTTTTTAGATTTTTTCGGCAGCTGGGCTGCAGTTAAAAAATTTAAAACCATTTCCCCGGCTTTAAATTACCTTGACTTTAAATAGACTTTGAAAATGACTGCAACAGTTCCAGTCTGAACAATCTTCAACTTGGGAGCAAGAAATAGTCATCAATTGGCTTCCAGAAATACCCGGTGAAAATTGCATCCTTCCTCCACACGTTTCAAGGCGAAATAGGCTGAGCTTGTAAGCATAAATCGTAACACTCGCTTTCCGATGGAGAAAGACTTTATCCACCTTCTTAGGAAACCAATTCTTTACACATAAAATTGTGGAAAATTTTTAAAATTAAATATACAAGAAAACAATAATTTTGCATTAATTGTTATTCACGTACAAATATAGACTTTAAAGCTTCTATCTCCTCAGTATTCACACGTTCCAAATACGAAATACATTGTTATAACATTCACAATTTCATTCTAAGCAGTAAGTCTGCTGCCTTTAGAAGCAGATAGCGTCAGCATGGAATATGCGGAAAAGTAATAATACTGTTATAATAGAGTATTGACATATGTTTATTTATGGACATTTGTAATAGAAGGAATGTGGACTTACGTATGCAGTTAAGTAAATTTCAATTAAGGTGCAAAGTTTGCAAACATGTTTTTAAAATTCAGTTATTCTAAGTTCAGAACAATTCCTCGGAGCATTCTTTTCCAATCGACACTAACATGACAATGCTTTCTGACACTACCCTCCGAATCTAAGTAGATTGTTTGAGGTCATCGTTTATCGTGTCAAAATCATGGAAACTTACAAGTCTTCGAAATACGTATATGCCGAGGTCATCTTAATGAAACGCAGAAAATCTCTGAGCACATGAAAGAATTAGTCGTCATTTCAACAACAGACCTACTACGACATAATATCCTCAAGTCAGCATAATATCCTCAATTTCGTTTAATTATTGTGTTCTTTCGAGCGTGTTCCGTGTCTCTGAGTAGCGAACCTTAACATAATCGTTTAAACTAAAAATAACCATTTAGGATGAAAATTAAGCATGAAGAAGTTCACATATCCTTATAATTGTTTGTAGAAAGTCATATCAGGTTAGTATTATTGTCAATAAAATTGTAGTTTTTTTTTTAATTTGAAATAACTACTTGGATATTTGGGGTTTAATTAAGAAAATATAGCTACCCGAATTTGACGATATGAAAAGTAAACATTTTGAGGTTTCCAGTACGAGACGTATTTCAACATCCTTATTCATTCGCTCAGTATACTACAATCACTTTCAATAATCATCGATCATGTTACATAGGGTTTATAATGTTTATATTAACCTCCTAAGACCCAGGATTTTTTTTCGCAATATTGAAAATGTAAATTAATTTATGCAATTAATGAATCACAAATACTACTTAAAAAATAAGAAAAGAATTGTACTTCTAATATTTTGGGCTGTACGTTATGTCCTTTTAAAAGGACACTGGGTCTTAATTTCATAACAAGGACATAAGGAACAGACTTCATATAATGTTTCAACAAGTGGATTTTTGGAATCATAAATAAGCAATAAGCAATAAATAGCTTTAATTATATTTATTTGTCATATTGTAATAATTCATTCAAATAAGAATAACATGTAAAAAGTTAAGTCACTAATAATTTCACAATTTTGAAATATATATCACTTTCAGGCTGTATGAAAGTCAGCATAAGAGTTTCTCTGAGCAGTGAGGCAGAGAAAAAGGTCACGTTGCATGCACTTCACAGATGTTTTCATGCTGCATTTTTCATTTCTGCACCTTTGCTAGGTTCCACCAATTACTGTGGGTAAATGTCCAGCTCTATGTGGCCTCATAACATTCGAGGGAAGTGGAACAAGTGACTTTCTCTTCCGTTGTGCATTTTCTTTCTCAACAAAAATGATCTCTTCTTTTAAACTATTATGTTCAATTAGTCCTTGTCCATATTCCATTTTGTATTGTCTCATCTGCAAAATTTTTTTTACTGGAACTTTCCTGTCTTGCAAATCATTTTTATACAGTAGCCAACTATTGCACAATACCAAATCAAACATGTGTAACATTACTCTAATAGTCCACTTTTTTGTTCTAGCTCTTGATGGAGCAAATGACAACATTCTGTCCATCAGATCTACTCCACCCATGTTGTCATTATACTTTTTAATGAAAACAGGCCTCTTGACAGTAACATATTGTTTGGTCTTTTTGCACCACCGTGTGCGTACATCTTCAGGTTCGATTGCATGCTGTGTGAATAGGAGATGAACCGCCTTATTGTCCATCCATTTTGTAATCGCCTTGCTGTCATCTGAGCTTACATGTACAGAGTGAGAACCTCTACCTTTCTTCATTAGATAAATATCAGAATCTAATTCAACGTATCGGGGTATTCTGTCCTTCATTATTGTCCCAGTTGCAAAAAATCTCCTCTTCAATAGCTCATTGACTAGTTTGATAGAAGTAAAATACCTATCAAAGTAAAGACTGTGCCCAGGACCAAGTGATTCTGTTAGGGATAATACTACAGCTTCCCCGAGAGAAAATCCTTCTTCTGTTTCTTGGGAAAATAATTACGACCTTGGTACACTTTAAAATCAACTACAATTCCATTTGGGTTAGCTAGAACAAATACTTTCAACCCAACAGGATTGGGTTTCATAGGACAATACTGTTTCATAGAGGAGTTACCACTAAAAGGAAAAATCATTTCATCCACATATACACTACATTGTTTTTCCTGTTTCAGGCAACCATTTCTAATACAATCTAAAAGTGGTCTAACTTTCCACAGCATGTCCATGATTTTTGTTTCTTCGACAATATCATCATCATAAACCATTTTTTATCTAACCCTGATTTCAAAAAGTCTGTTCCTTGGCATAGCATCAGCAATACAAGAAACTCCATTGTTTTTCCCAATACATTCTTATTTTTGGGTACTGAAGGCACGACATAACACAATTTATTCCCAACCAAACATAAAGTTCCCTTGGAATTAAATTCAGAGTCTTTCCAAACCTCTCAACACATGTTTGATTTGTCTTTTCACACATGGATTGTATCATATCGTCATTTATAAATTGCGATACATATCTGAACATGTCCCACTCAGATCTATTTTCTTCAATATAGGAAAGCTCCATCAACCAGCCATTATTTTTCCCAAAACATTTGTTTTCCCAATCAGGTTCTATTTCCAAACACTTTCTGACACGTTTTCTAATTACTTGGTTATAAGAAGAGTTCTGACCTCGTTTTGGGACTTTTCCTCGACCTCTTCCTCGGGTGCCTCGACAATCTATTCTTGTACTAGTAGTGGGGGAGTCATCTAATATTGGACTTGGAGCTGTTTCACTTATTTCTGTATCCGATTCCGATTTTTCATCGCCTTTTGAACCATCACTATCAGAATCAGACGAATTTTTGTCTTGACAAGTTTGAATGTCAAAAGTTTCATCATCATCGTCGTCACCACTCAGACCATGAACATCGGATTCATCAAAAAGATTCAAAATTTCCAATTCATTCCGCTCAGAAATTTATAAAATCAGTAAAATCAATCAACCAATATCTTATCATAAACTCAAAGTACACCCTACAATATCCAAATAATATATTGAAATGATTCATGAGATAACCAATTTACTACACTGAGACCCAAAGTCCTTTTATAAGTACATCGCCAGCGTCACAAGATATGTAATAGTGACCCAATGTTCTTTTAAAAGGACACACAAGTTTCCTACCATTCAGTGAAGCGTATATCAACGTAATCTTAAATTTGAACATTCACACATTTAGATTAAAATATCTGCTACGTATAAATGAAAAACTAAGTGATTTCAATAATAAAATGACTTCTTACTTGGAATATAATACAAACTTCTTACTGGAATATAATACAAAATACGACCAAATCAACTAGAAACCCTGTAGAGTAGTTGTTTTAAAATATAATGATATAAATGTAAACGATCCGGCAACAGTGGCTAGTCTCTTTAACCAATACTTTTCGAGAATTGCTGCCGATCTCACTCAGGGTCTTCAGGCACAAAATTCAATAATAGACAGTTCACCCAAAATTTTAGACACGATGTTCGTTTCCGAAACTTCTTCCTATGAAATTCTCAAAATAATCGGTAAACTAAAAAATAAATATTTGTCCGGTTTAGATAAATTCCCGGATGCTTAGTTAAAGACCTGTGCGTATGCCATTATACACCCGTTAACTCACATATTTAATGCATCGTTATGCACCGGAACGTTTCCAGATATTTTCAAAACAGCTAAAATTAAGCCGCTCTTCAAAAAAGGCAACAAAAATGAAATTCAAAATTATCGGCCCATTTCTCTTCTATCAGATTTTTCAAAAATATTAGAGAGACTTTTTTACGTACGAATGGAAACCTTTCTCAGTAAACACGACGCGCTTTCAGATTGCCAACATAGATTTAGAAAATCAAAATCAACGGAAACAGCTATATTTTCTTTTCTTAAAGATGTCGCTTCATCATTGGATCAAAACGAGGCACCTATTGAATTATTTTTAAATCTCTCAAAAGATTTTGACGTCATGATCATGACATTTTACTTTCAAAATTACCTTCATTTGGAATCCGTGGTATTTCTCTAGATTGGTTATGTTCGTACCTTAAACAACGATCTCAGAGAGTTGAAATACCTTACTGGAATGATGGAACATTATGTACTACAAACCTTTCCGACTCTTTGCCCATTGCACGTGGAGTTCCTCAATGTTCGATTTTAGGACCTCCGTGAAGTTTGCCGGAAAAAATCTGCGATTTCAACCAAACTTGGTATTTCGTTTGCCCATCGTTTGCCCAGGTTTGCCCACCAAACATTTTCGTTTGCCCACCCCCAGAAAAGAAAGTTACACAAAAAACAAATTTTCGAGCCAACTACACGCTGGCCGGAAAAAATCTGGGATTTCAACCAAACTTGCTATTTCGTTTTCCCATTGTTTGCCCAGGTTTGCCCACCAAAAACTTTCGTTTGCCCACTCCCAGAAAAAGAGTCACACACAAATCAAATTTTCGGGCCAACTACACGCTGGCCGAAAAAATCTGGGATTTACACCAAACTTAGTATATCGTTTGCCCATCGTTTGCCCAGCTTTACCCACCAAATATTTTCGTTTGGCTACCCAAAAAAAACTTACACAAAAATTTTTTCTTGGCAAATCCAATTTGACAAAAAAAATCAGGTATTTAAAAAATTTTAGTCAATCGTTTGCCCAATATACTATTTCCTAAAGAGTATTTGCGTTTACCCACAGAATATTTTCGTTTGCCCAGGCACAGAAATGCAATTAAAGGCAGAAGCGTTTATTTAACGGTGTCTCCGAGTTACGATTTTGATAATATAATCGACCCGGCTACCACTTACACTGAAGGAATAATTATAACATTCAGTAGTATACGATTTCTCAATAGTGTATTGTTGTTTGCCCAGTGACAATTCTTGTTTGCCCAGGCACAGAAATTAAATTAAAGGCAGAAGCGTTTATTAATCGGGTCTCTGGCTTACGCTTCTGTTCATATAATCGGCCTGGCTACCACTTATGCTGAAGTAACAATAATATTTAGTATACTATTTCGTAATAGTATATTTTCGTTAGCCCAGTGACAATTTTCGTTTGCCCAGATACAGAAATGAAATTAAAGGCAGAAGCGTTTATTTAACGGTGCCTCCGGCTAACGTTTTTGTTTATATATTCGACCCGGCTACCACTTACACTGCAGGAACAATTATAATATTCAGTATCCTATTTCTCAATAGTGTATTTTCTTTTGCCCCGTGACAATTTTGGTTTGCCCAGGCACAGAAATGAAATTAATGGCAGCAGCGTTTATTTAACGGTGCCTCCGGCTAACGTTTATGTTTATATAATCGACCCGGCTACCACTTACACTGCAGGAAAAATTATAATATTCAGCATACTATTTTGTAATAGTGGATTTTCGTTTGCTCAGTGACAATTTTCGTTTGCGCAGGCTCAGAAATGAAATTAAAGGCAGAAGCGTTTATTTACCGGTGCCTCTGAATAACGTTTTTGTTTATATAATTGACCCGGCTACCACTTACACTGCAGGAACAATTATAATATTCAGTATCCTATTGCTCAATAGTGTATTTTCTTTTGCCCCGTGACAATTTTGGTTTGCCCAGGCACAGAAATGAAATTAATGGCAGCAGCGTTTATTTAACGGTGCCTCCGGCTAACGTTTATGTTTATATAATCGACCCGGCTACCAGTTACACTGCAGGAAATGTAATTAAAGGCAGAAGCATTTATTAATCGGGTCTCTGGCTTACGCTTCTGTTCATATAATCGGCCTGGCTACCACTTATGCTGAAGTAATAATAATAATATTCAGTATACTATTTTGTAATAGTGTATTTTCGTTTGCCCAGTGACAATTTTCTTTGCCCAGGCACAGAAATGCCATTAAATGCAGAAGCGTTTATTTATCGGGGCTCTGGATTACGCTTCTGTTCATATAATCGGCCTGGCTACCACTTATGCTGAAGTAATAATAATAATATTCAGTATACTATTTTGTAATAGTGTATTTTCGTTTGCCCAGTGACAATTTTCTTTGCCCAGGCACAGAAATGCCATTAAATGCAGAAGCGTTTATTTATCGGGGCTCTGGATTACGCTTATGTTCATATAATCGGCCTGGCTACCACTTACGCTGAAGTAAAAATAATAATATTCAGTATACAATTTCGTAATAGTGTATTTTCGTTTGCCCAGTGACAATTTTTGTTTGCCCAGGCTCAGAAATGCAATTAAAGGCAGACGCGTTTATTTACCGGTGCCTCCGACTAACGTTTTTGTTTATATAATCGACCCGGCCACCACTTACACTTAAGGAACAGTTATAATATTTAGTATGCTATTTCCTAATAGTGTATTTTCTTTTGCCCAGTGACAATTTTCGTTTGCCCAGGCACAGAAATGCAATTAAATGCAGAAGCGTTTACTTATCGGGGCTCTGGCTTACGCTTATGTTCTTATAATCGACCTGGCTACCACTTACGCTGGAGTAACAATAATAATATTCAGTACACTATTTCTTAATAGTGTATTATCGTTTGCCCAGAATCAATTTTCGTTTGGTCAGAAACATAAATGAAATTACAAGGAGAAACTTTTATTCTTAGTTGGCCCGGGAGGCAAATCCGCGCCTTTTTTCTCCGGCTCTGCTAAGTGTTTGGCTGCACCAACAATTATTATATTTTGCATACTGCATCCTTATAGTGTGTTATCGTTTGCCCGGGATTAATTTGCGTTTGCTCAGAAACAGAAATGAAATTACAAGCAGAAGCGTTTATCCTTAGATAGCCGGGGAAGCGAATCCGCGCCTTTTATCTGGTTCTGCTAATTGTTTCGCTAATGCAACAATTATGATATTTTTCATTCTATATTCTAATAATGTGTTATCGTTTGCCCAGGAATATATTTTGTTTGCCCAGGCACAGAAATGAAATTAATAGAAGATACGTTTATTCTTAGACAGACTGAGAAGCGTATTCGCGCCTTCATCTGGTTCTGGTAAGCGTTTCGCTAAAGCATCATTTTTGATATTTTGCATACTACATCGTAATGGTGTGTTATCTTTTCCCCAGGATTAATTTTCGTTTGCCCAGGCACAGAAATGGAATTTATGGCACATGCGTCAATTTAACGAGGCCTCAGTCTTACGCTTTTGTTTATATAATCGGCCTGGCTACCACCTACACTGAAGGAACAATTATAATATTCAGTATACATTTTCTTAATAGAGTATTTTCGTTACTCAGTGACAATTTTTTTAAGGCCCAAAATTGGAATTAAAGGCAGAAGCGTTTTTTTTAACAGGGCTCCGTATTACGCTTTTGTTCATATAATCGGTCTGGGTACCACTTACGCTGAAGGAACAGTAACAACAATTATAATATTCATTATATTATTTCTTAATAGTATATTTTTACTACTATGCCTATATAAATTTAACTTCTGAATTTTCGAAAATTCAATGTTCAACGAAAATAAAACCTGAGATTAACCGTTCTTTACTTTACTCGAGGGAAAAATGCAAACATTTGGGACAGTCTTAGTAATGTTTCAAAATGTTAAGGCTTCCTGAAATATATCACAAAAAATCAAAATATTCGTTTCAAATTCGCAGATTCTTGATTTCGGTTAGATCAGCTGACGAATATCAATTTTGGAAAAGTTTTACTTTCTAATTTTCGCACACTAATGACTGTCATGGCAACATGACGCTCTTGCCGGCATAATATTTATTTATTAAACGGTAACAAAGACAAATATAACTTTGGAGTAATAAATGAATAATTTTCCAATAGGTTTTATTCGATTATGCCCGTTTCTACATTCTAGTTTTTACGTACTGGAATGACTAACATTGTAGCACAATCCGCCATAACAATATTTAGTTAATAAACGGTAACAATCAAGTTCATTTTGGGGGAATAAATCAGTAGTATATGAGTACTAAATACTTCAAATGGTTTCATGTGACTGCGCTGTGGTGGTTGTTCTAATTTGACACACCTCGATTGTTATTATTTTGGATTATCGACATTCTACTGAAGTTATAAGTAGAACTGACTTAATTCTCAGACGATGTCCACGGCGCAGAGGGGGAGGACAGATGGATTTCTCCTTGTTCCTCGAGAGCCTTGACGAAATTTGCAACTCGCGTGGGTTGCATATTCCATTATTCACTTCAAACGCACTCATCCGACGCAAGTAGCCGTCACCGCTCACACGCCTGAAAGCAGCTGGTGGAAGGAGGACCCTGTCGCCTGACAAATATTTATGATCTATTATTTGCCAATCTGTGTGACTTGTGGTAACATCTGGACGAGGGGCAGTTGTTTCCATACTTCCTTTCTATTCGGACGCGGGCGGCTCTTTTATGACACTACCTGGAACGTGACCCAAGCTCTCCCACGCGGAAGCGTCGCCGGCGGTCGGAAGACTCGCTCAGATCAACATGCATTTTCCTATTATATGGTATATATTATAATAGTGTCATTGCATTACTGTATGAAGGAGGAAAGTATGTAAAACATCCACAGAAATAATCCAGATAGTGTCTGAATTGTTGTATTGGAACTGCATGCATATATTGTATATTATTAATAATTGAAAAAGCATAAGCTTTTAAATAAGCGGGTAAATTTTTATAGTTAAAGTATGTCTCCATAAATTACTTTTCTTATGTACATTTGAATATCTCATGTATTTTAATTGTGTTTTAAAAATCTTTGGGAAAATTCTAGGTCGGTAAACTGGTTTGAGAGAGAATAATCCGAAACACAGTAAAAAATTAATATCATTATCATATACTCGCCCACGCACAAAAGAGACACAACATTGTTACAATGGATTTGGAGAGTATAAATTATTAATATTAATTTTCTGTAGCTCTCAAAATATTGTTCATTAAGAACACAGTAAATCATTTGTAATCATCACGTTCGTTAAATCAAAATAGTTTAAATATTAGTTCTTTAATCAATTTTGAGCAGTTTCTGATATAACTATAAATGGCTGTCTCACCACGGATGCAGACAGCTGGGAGAATAACAAATAAGGAAGTACAAATCATCGCGTCCATAGAGTTTGCTTCCCTTCTTCTACCCTGATCGCCAAACATATGTTGCGGGCAGTAGTTCTCGGTGGCGGATGTAAAGGTTGTGAGGCGCGTGCCCTCATCCTCTGATATAGAAGTACTTTTTGATTTTAGGTTTTATCCTAGTCTGTCTGTTAACTATATTATTAGAAGAATGATCAAACGTTTCGAAACCTTTTTTGGTTTCTTCTTCTTGAAGGTATACTGAAATATGTACGTTATAAATTATAAAAATTAGTAGTAGCCAGGCCGTAAATATGAACATTAGCGTAAGCCAGAGCCCCGATAAATAAACGCTTCTGCTTTTAATTGCATTTCTGTGCCTGGGCAAATGAAAATTGTCACTGGCAAAACAAAAATAAACTCTTAAGAAGTAGTACACTGAATATTATTATTGTTCCTTCAGCGTAAGTGGTAGCCAGGCCGTTTATATGAACAGAAGCATAAGCCAGAGCCCCGATTAATAAACGATTCTGCCATTAATTGCATTTCTGTGCCTGGACAAACGAAAATTGTCACTGGGCAAACGAAAATACACTATTACGAAATAGTATACTGAATATTCTTATTGTTACTTCAGCGTAAGTGGTATCCAGGCCGATTATATGAAGAAAAACGTTAGTCGGAGGCACCGGTAAATAAACGCTTCTGCCTTTAAATGAATTTCTGAGCCTGGGCAAACGAAAAATGTCACTGGGCAATCGAAAATACACTTTTACGAAATAGTATACTGAATGTTATTATTGTTACTTCAGCGTAAGTGGTAGCCAGGCCGATTATATGAACAGAAGCGTAAGACAGAGCCCCGATTAATACACGCTTCTGCACTTAATTGCATTTCGGTGCCTGGGCAAACGAAAATTGTCCCTGGACAAACGAAAATACACTCCTAAGAAATAGTATACTGAATATTATTATTGTTACTTCAGCGTAAGTTGTTGCTAGGGCGTCTAAATAAACAGAAGCGTAAGCTAGACCCCGATTAATAATCGTTTCTGCCTTTAATTGCATTTCTGAGCCTGGGCAAACGCAAATTGTCACTGGGCAAACGATAATACACTATTGAGAAATAGCATACTGAATATTATAATTGTTCCTTCAGTGTAAGGAGTAGCCGGGTCGATTATATAAACAAAAACGTTAGTCGGAGGCACCGGTAAATAACCGCTTCTGCGTTTAAATGCATTTCTGAGCCTGGGCAAACGAAAATTGTCCCTGCACAAAAAAATACACTATTACAAAATAGTATACTGAATATTATTGTTCTTGCTTCAGCGTAAGTGGTAGCGAGGCCGTTTATGAGAACAGAAGCGTAAGCTAGATCCCCGATTAATAAACGCTTGTACCTTTAATCGCTTTTCTGTGCCTGGGCAAACGAAAATTGTCACTGGGCAAACGATAATACACTATTGAGAAATAGCATACTGAATATTATAATTGTTCCTTCTATGTAAGGGTTAGGTGGATCGATTATATAAACAAATACGTTAGTTGTGGGAACCGGTAAATAAACGCTTCTACCTTTAAATTTATTTCTGAGCCTGGGCAAACGAAACTTGTCACTGGGCAAACGAAAATACACTATTACAAAATAGTATACTGAATATTATAATTGTTCCTTTAGTGTAAGGGATAGCCGGGTCGATTTTATAAACAAAAACGTTAGTCGGAGGCACCGGTATATAAACTTTTCTGCCTTTAAATGTATTTCTGAGCCTGGGCAAACGAAAATTTTCACTGGGCAAACGAAAATACTCTATTACGAAATAGAATACTGAATATTATTATTGTTCCTTCAGCGTAAGTGGTAGCCAGACCGTTTATATGAACAGAAGCGTAAGCCAGAGCCCCGATTAATAAACGCTTCTACCTCTAATTGCATTTCTGAGCCTGGGCAAACGAAAATTGTCACTGGGCAAACGTCAATACACTATTGAGAAATAGTATACTGAAAATTATCATTGTTTCTTTTGGGTAAGTGGTAGCCGGATCGATTATATTAACAAAAGCGTAACTCGGAGACACCGTTAAATAAACGCTTCTGCCTTGAATTCCATTTCTGTGCCTAGGCAAACGAAAATATTCTGTGGGTAAACGCAAATACTCTATTAGGAAATAGCAACTTTGGAAACGATTTACCAACATATTTAAAATACCTGTTTTTTTAGTCAAATATGATTTGCCACGAAAATTGTTTTCGTGTGAGTTTTTTGTTTGGGTAGCAAAACGAAAATTTTTGGTGGTTTTGTGTGGGTGGGCAAACGAAAATTTTTGGTGGGCAAACCTGGGCAAACGATATACTAATTTTGGTTGAAATCCCAGATTATTTCCGGTCAGCGTGAACTTGGCCCGAAAATTTGTTTTGCGTGTAACTCTTTTTGTCTGGGGGTGGGCAAATGAAAACTATTGGTTGGCAAACCTGGGCAAACGATGGGCAAACGAAATACCAAGTTTGGTTGAAATCCCGTATTTTTTCCGGCCAGCGTGTAGTTGGCCCGAAAATTTGTTTTTTCTGTAACTTTTTTTCTGGGGGTGGGCAAACGAAAATTTTTGGTGGGCAAACCTGGGAAACGATGGGCAAACGAAATATCAAGTTTGGTTGAAATCCCAGATTTTTCCGGCCAGCGTGTAGTTGGCCCGAAAATTTGTTTTTTGTGTAACTTTTTTTCTGTGGGTGGGCAAACGAAAATTTTTGGTGGGCAAACTTGGGCAAACGATGGGCAAACGATATACCAAGTTTGGTTGAAATCGCAGATTATTTCCGGTCAGCGTGAACTTGGCCCGAAAATTTGTTTTGCGTGTAACTCTTTTTGTCTGGGGGTGGGCAAATGAAAACTATTGGTGGGCAAACCTGGGCAAACGATGGGCAAACGAAATACCAAGTTTGGTTGAAATCCCGTATTTTTTCCGGCCAGCGTGTAGTTGGCCCGAAAATTTGTTTTTTCTGTAACTTTTTTTCTGGGGGTGGGCAAACGAAACTTTTTGGTGGGCAAACCTGGGCAAACGATGGGCAAACGATATACCAAGTTTGGTTGAAATCGCAGATTTTTTCCGGCCAACTTCACGGAGGTGGGGCAAACCCCTCTAGCCGGCGGTAGGTCGGCGCGGGTTCTCGCCATCAAGCTGAGGAAGATCACCGCAATTTCCCGAGAAAAAACACGCACTACACTTACGGGACTAATGACCTAAGCTGTTGAATCGCCCGGAAACACGAAAATAATCAATCAATCCTCGGGAACGACTGCTCGTTGCGTCCATTAGCACTCTACTGATATCCGTGAAATTTCTCTCAGCACAATTGGAGCATACTTCAGAGATAAGATTCCTTACAACGTTGAAATAAAAGGATATCCGTCCCCCATGACAACAGACCCAGCGATGCGCTTAATGCCGCACCGCCCTTTTCAACCACCCGCATGCCATAGAAGTGTCTCCGGGAACGACTGCTCGTTACGCCCATTAGCATTCCATTGAAAATTCTCTCACTACAATCAGGGCCAACCTACTTGCGAGACTGGATGTCTTAGAAATGCCGAGTAAAGGGATGCTCCTCGCCCAATCACAATTTAAGACTGACAATAACAATTGAAGAAGCTTCTAGAAGCTTAAGTACGCGAGATCATCGCCAGCGAATCGGTGCTCTTTGTGCTGTAACGAGTCCCGTCTTCCAAAATTTCTTCAACCTGATTGATGAAAAATCGCGAGGACGGTCTGGGCTCGAGATTTTAAACAGGAGGAGAATACTTAAAAGTACGAAATCCTCGCGAGGCGAGAGACGAAAAGAAACTGAGGAGAAGCTGGCAGACCTAACAAAGACAAGCAGACTAGACGAGATAACACTTACATGGAGATTGAAGTTTAAAGAACACCACAGAGAGAACCAGATTTCATACTAGTAACTAGTACTTGCTTAAGATCATACTTTGGCGAGAGAATAGACTACATCAGATCTGTAGTTGGGAGCGCGGGTCGTTAATAAATCCCGCATGGTCGTTATTAAAGTTACGCTGATGGCGTGCATATTTAGCGGCGGCCATGGTGTAACGATTAGCATATCGGACTGTTATACTCATGTTCGCGTGTTCAAACCCGATCGAAGCCATGGATTTTTAAGGGCGAAAAAATCATTCGTACGCTTTCCTTCGGATGGGAAGTAAATCCGTCTGTTCCATGTAGTAGATTTACTGCATGTAAAAGATCCTCAACCTAAATGAAGTCTCTGAGCTAAATTCAAATTGCCTGTTTCGTAGTAACCTTCTTTCTCTCCTAGTTGGTGAAAGGAGCATAGCAAAATTTGCGTGGTCATTCGGAAGAGCAGGCCTTATGACCTGAGCCTCGCCACGTAAAATAAGGCTTCAATTCAATTGTTCTTCTGCCAATTGCTGGAAAACCCGGTCGCTGCGTTCGGTCGTCACGGCACCGCGGGGATATAAGCTTTCATCTCCGCGAGGTTCGAGCTTCGCCAGCCGTTCCGGCAGCTCGCCGCCACGCCACAATCAGCTGCCACGCCCCGTCTTCATAGCACCACCGGTCGCCCCGAATTTGTAAGGGCGCTTGCGACACAATAGACCTGTCGCCGACCCATCCCCGGCGCGCCATTCACGAGAAAAACTTGCACGGCCTCCACTTATCGGACAGCTGATTCACAACGCTTCCACGTAGGTAGAACCGTTTTATTGTAAAGAAAAATTGAGTGTGAAACATTGTCTTGTTGAAGTGGAAATTCAAGAAGAAGAGAGACTACTGAAATCATTTTAATACCATTCCAAGTATGAAGAACCCAAGTCATCCATGATAGTTTTGTTTTGAGTACGAGTTTTTGAGAGATGTAAAAGTTGGAAGTGTTTGTATTGTATACCTCAAGATCAGTCAATAATTAATAAACGAATTGGGGTCCTCCTTGGAACACACCGGATCCTACAAAATCTTCCTTGGCAATCAAACTCAGAGGAGCCCCGCCCTGAAGACTTTTGTAGGTCTACCGGGAGTGATCCCATTAAAATCTTCGACGGAATTCCGAGATTGACTGAGCAGGTGAGTCGGCGGATCTTGTTCCACGGCTGCCTTAGATTAAAGCCTGACGCCCAAAAAACTTGTCTATACGTGTAAAAATTTGCCCTTGTTTTTAAATAGGTTTTTAAAAATTTTATTATATTCATCATGGCAAAATTTAATTATATCCTTTGAAACAAGTTTGCGAGGAGTTGAGGTGTGCTTTGTGTTGATTTAAAGTGTTTCTTCTGGGTCGTTTGATTTTACTTCATTTCTGGAAGTTTTTATTTTATCTTTCAATCTCATTTTGTTTTGTGTTACGATGCATTTTGTTTTTATGTTGCATGTTTTTATGCATTTTGTGGTGTAAGTTTAGAGATAATTTTTGTTTATATTGTTGTTTGTGTACGCGCTGTAGGCGAGTTGCTATAGAGGGTTGTGAGTCAGACGGAGTGTAGTGCGAGAGGCAGAAAACGACAAACAGATCGAGGCCCCCGCCCTTCAAGAGACCGCAAACCCCCCTGTGCCCGAGACGAGCCCTATTGGAAATGCGCTGCCGCTCTCCCCCACCGCCGCTGGCCGCCGGCAATGCGGCAACTGTAGTCTTTCAACCGCCCAATAACACGAGCTCCCGCAATTTCGCGCAATTCATGATTCAAATGATGTCTCAACTCAATAGAAAATTCGATGAAAATTGTAAAGTTCAATGCAACTATTCAAACAGATTCATATGCTCTGAATAAAAAATATTTGAATAAAATATTTGATTTGATTTTCGATGAACAAATTGATTTCATTGCTAAATTCGATTGTCAAAAATCAGATTTTAATGCCTTTCATGTAAAATTCGATGACATGAAAGCGTAAAGAAGAC
The DNA here is from genome assembly GCA_011170035.1 of Teleogryllus occipitalis. Classification (NCBI taxonomy): domain Eukaryota; kingdom Metazoa; phylum Arthropoda; class Insecta; order Orthoptera; family Gryllidae; genus Teleogryllus; species Teleogryllus occipitalis. The sequence continues at coordinate 19,303 of BLKR01004390.1, read as the reverse complement.
CAATTTTGATAATATTAAAGCAGAAATGAAAGCGAAATTTACGGAACAAGAGATAGAGTTCGATGCAAAGGTCGGGTTCAAGCAGGAAACCGATGCTAAATTTGAAACCCAGGAACGGAAAATAGATTCCGTAGAAGCCATAATTAATCAAAGCTCCACTGAGACGAAATGCCAGGAACAAAAACAGAAAACCTCGGCACAACTTGACATAACTAAACAAGAATTAGACACAAACTTGACGTGATAGACCCATATGTTAGAATACCCCAATATAGGTATAGCAGGAAAGTGTTAGGTGGTATGTTAGTGAGAAACTAGAGGTGCTACAGAATGGCACAGACTTTCTCGTAGCAATTTTTTCTAGTTTCCTTGGCGTGGACTGGCTTTAAGGTCTTCCTCCATTCTCTGGCCTGCTGCCATCTATCGTCACCGAAAGAACATTTTCTTGACGTTTTCTTTACTTTTCGGTGACTTAATAGTAGAACCGAAATATTACTTCAAGAATATTAAAGAAAAGTAAAATCTCGTCCAAAATAGAAATTTTCATTGAAAATGTTGAAGCCGTTTTTACGAAAATGTCGATTAAGCATTACTGTAAATGTGAAATTTGACTCTTTCTCACAGGAATCTATTAAGTTTTCAAAAAACTACATTTGAGGTCCTTTCAAGCACTTTCACTCACAAATATAATAATGTATACAAATCGATGGAAATGTGCATATGAACGGCGTGAGAGATATTTAAAGAAATTACATTTGTGTAATTTTTGAAAAAGCAAACGAATACACGAAACTTAACTTTACATCACATTAAACAGTGCAATTAGCACTATCCATTGAATAAATTTGAAGAAAAATTTGGAGCCATTTTTGAGAAAATGGCGTTTAAGCATTTCTGAAAATTCGGACATTTGAGCTCATTTTTACAGAAAACTGTTGAGTTTTCGTGAAACTTTATTTGACATTATTTAAAGAACATGTACTCATAAGTCTAATAGTGTGAAGATATCGTCTCTAAGGTAAGTATTACCGACGTAAAAGACAAGTCAAAAAAATACATTACTGTAATTTTTGAAAAAACGAAAGAATAGAGCAATATGACGTTTATGTCATCGGATAGAAGTGGTTGGGCACTAACCCTGCTAACGTTTTACAGAAAAAACTTGGTGCCGTTTCTGAGAAAATCATATTTTTGTAATTTTTAAAAATGAAAATATTTCACGCTCTATTGCACAAAAATTACTGAAATTTACAAAATAGTCTATATGACCTTAATGGAAGAACTATTCCTGGGTAACAAATATAATTTGAACGAAAAATCTGGGTCTTCAATTTTATAGTTGTAGGAAGACCCCACAAAAATTCAAACTTTTGCCATTTTCAAAAATTCGGAGTTAGCTGTGAAAATGTGACCTACGCCACCTCTATAAATGTATTTTACTCTATTCTTACAAAAAATATAAAGAACATTTTTCCAGCCGTTTTTGAGAAAATTTTGCATATGTCCGGGGGGCCTCATGTAAAGTACTCCCAAATGTTAAAGAATGTTTTTCAAAATTTCAAAGCTTGAAGTAATACTTGGATAAACTGGGATTCCTTCAATTTGGAAAAGATCGTACGTGTGGTTTAGGTGCTAGATTTGTTTACATATGACAGACACAGATGGACTGGGAGACGGACAGACAGATGGACTGACAGACGGTCAGACAGATGGACTGATAGACCGACAGAAAGATGGACAGACGGACGGACGGACGGACGGACGGACGGACGGACGGACGGACGGACGGACGTTTTGAAAAATCTTTTTCAGTATTGGAGGACCACAAAACGTGTATTTCCGTTGAAATATCGAAATCGATTTCCCGCAGCATTACATAACTTTCTCTGTAATTCGTATATTACTCCCGTATATACGTATGTATACGAGAAAGTAAAAAAGTTAGAAAACTTAGAAAGAGGCACTGTAAAATGCCAGTGTTAATGTAGTACAATTGAAGGTAACGATTGCTGTACTGTGTAAAAAGATGTTCTGCATCAACGTAAGTGGACAAGTGTGCACACTGGCAGGTTATGACGAGGGATCAGTGAAGTGATATCTATACATATGTAAGGCGCTCTGGCGGCATTAAACATAACTACTGAAAACGAACTGAAGTACTACATCTGTAGATCGCTCTGATTGCATTGGTTCTAGCTACTAGAACAAAGATGAGTAGAAGAATGAGAGGGACGAGATTACAGTGAAAACAATATTTAATTTATTTCATAATTGTAATTTATTTTGAATTGATTGTGTGTAATTATGTCTGGTACAAGATCAAGAAAATCTTCAACTGTCAATGTACTGTCAGCGCAATTATCTGGTTCTCTGATGCTGGGTCTACTGGGAACTCGTCAACTCAAGATTAAGTGCTTGAATTAATGAGGAATATTAATTAGAAATTTAATAATCTTTTGAAAGAAAATGAGAATACCAATATGAATCTTAAAGTGCCCAATAAAAATCGTCATTCACTTTCTAAGAAAATGAAAAAATCTTAAACTCTTCTAGTTAAAATTGATCAGTTTTCCAATTCTATCAATGTAATACTACATTTCAAAGTTGTTTTTAAAGACGTTATGATAAGCTGAAAACCTAAATATATGCTCTTAAACAAGTTGATAGTAATGTTTAGTCCATGGGACGCGGTGATGCAGGAATTGTTGGAAACGTGGGAACGTGCTAGTGAAAACTTGATCTATTTCCCTTTAAATTGACGCCAAGTCTAGGTCTGTGGGTCGTATGAATGAGTTTGTACGAGCATTGAAACTTGTAAAGTTTTTATTGAAACATCCTGTATAATAATATACCACCCATTTTCAGAAAACATTTCTTTAAAGATATTGTTTTGAGATGTGTGTACTGATGGGTGATAAGTCAGTTTACTTTATCGTATTCTCCGTAACATACGGGTGTCCGAAAATAACTTTCAAATAATCAATAAACTCAATATTATAATCAACGTACAAATTCGCGGCACCCGAAGCCCTAGTGACAGATCTAGAAAACTCTTTACCGGTTTCGAACCTCTCCCTGCCTTTACCGGCCCCGGACCTATTCGCTGAGTGCTTTGAATTGAAAATCCGAAGCCTGTGAAAGCTGTTGCGCGTAATTTTCGTACAGAATTTGGTAAAGATCCTCCCTACAGGCGTATTCGTTATCGTCATCCGTCATCTGATCGTTATCGTCCAGTTTTGGTCAGTTCAGTCCATCCGTCATCGTCCAGTCCGTTCCATCTGATCGTTTTGTCCAGTTTCCCTGATCAAATGCTGAGATGGCCCCTTGATTTGCTTCTGGACGTAAATGTAGCTTCACTATGCGCACGCTTCATTGAGCTTTCCTTTTACTTGTAGTGGTAGTAGAGCTACTTGTAGTGGTAGTTACTATTTTGTTAGCAATACAGAAAAATTAAATCTGTTCGTTCGCTTACCGTTAAAAATAATTTTTCTATAATTGGCAACGAAAATATCTAGTTTTTGAAATGTTAATATCTCGCTTTTTTAAAATTTATTATTATTTACCATTATTTTTCATCTTTCAACTATTAATAGTTAAATTGTTGGGAAGGGATTTTGAAAGTCAAGAAAGCGTGCGCAGATGATTTTCTCCCCAATACGTCACATACAGTTTTTGACTAAATAAATAAATATCGTTTTTAAGTAGCATAAGTGTTTCAATGAAACAGAATGTACTCAGTGGCGTAGCTTCCTATTAGGCTGCAAGGCGAAGCCTACCCAAATATTTTATGAAAAAAAAAATGATTTTCATTTTAAAAAATACTTTATAATGTATTTATTGATAACTTTCGAATGAACGGTCGCATGATTCGTCTAGCTTTGTATGTTTGTCATCTTGCACTTCCCGCTCAATTGCGAATTTACCCGAGAGAGAACGAAGATTCTGGCCTTCAACGGATTCGGAATCTTTAACGCATGCGTAGAACGTGTGTCCGCAGACGCATATTCTGTTCATACGGGCTGCTTGGTTCCCCTGAAGGCCCACCTAAAAGGGCCTTTCGGCAATCCTCGAAAGCAGTCGGGGCCAGCGACGGGCCCTCTCACGCCAGACTTTCACTCACTCGCTGGTATGGTGCCCAGATGTGCAGGCTGACCACTCGCCATCCCCGCACCCCTGTGTGTGCGACATCTGCATACACGGTCAGAGAATAAGACCTCAGTTGAATTCTTGCAGCACTGACGAACACACAGAAATATTGTGCTTATTCTATATTATTGTGGGACGACCTTAAATATTGTAGTGAAACGAGCCAGCTCAAGAAGTTAAGAAGATTTCGCTTCTTTGTATCTGACAGGTGAGAATTTTATGTTAGTTCATCACGTTTAGTTCAGATCAATAGCTGATAAATAATACAAGTGTTATTGTTTACAGTAGAAAATATGGCCTACCAGACGAGTATCTCTTAGACTTAGTTACAATCACCAATATACTTCAATTTAAGTTATCAGGGCAAACTAGAAGTTAAGACTAAAAAATGTTCCTTCACCAAATCTACCTTTAAAGAATGCAAATGGGGAGTATTAAATAATACTTTAATCTGCTCTGGAGCCTTCCCAGGAAAAATTATCACGCTACGCTACTGGATGTACGGGAAGACAGCAAAGCATCCGGTCGACCCCATGCGTCTGAGAACGTAAAACAAGGGGGCCAATCTTTGTTAACTGTCCTAAAAAATCAACCCGGTGTGATTCTCTACAGCTGGGCGTTCCACATATGACTGATGTGTGTTGGAAAAACGGTTGCATCTCAAAACATACTAACAATGGTGCAAAAAGGAAAATAAATTGATAAGATTGCTTGAAAGGACTTTTGTTTGGAAATGCTACGTGGTGGTTGGGCCAAGGTGCGGAAATTGCATGGTCCCCACGTTCACCGGATCCAACACCCCTTTTTTCTTTTGGGGGTTCATCAAGATCACCGTTTGCTCCACCTTTACCATGTTTTCTACCAGAGCTGAGAGCTAGAATCTGCCTCGAAATTTATCCAGTTACGCCTGACAAGCTGCAGCTGGTATGGCAAGAAATTGACATGAGATGGTATATGCGCCGCATGACCAATTAAATATATGTTTAAGTAAAATTTTAATCAGTTAAGTGAAACTTGATGAGTTTTACTAAATATTAACACCACGAACATGTCTGTAAGTTAAATGAATAAATCACTACGAGCCTTCACACTTGTAAAGTCCTTATTAAAACACCCTTTATTCCCCAACGGCCAACTTTCGGACAGAACCCATACGCCTCGCCCTCTGTTCGGAGAGGGAGGGGATGCGACGACGGGGGGGGGGGGGTAGGGCGGGGTCAGGACGGAGTGGGTCGTGCTGTGGCGAGACGGGAGGGAAGGGCGCATCCAGGCTTACGAGGTAGCAATGCGGTGGTGACAGATCGGACAAGGCAGAGCGCAGCCAGGGAGGAGAGAAGAGACGGTGAAGTGAGGCGAGGCAACTCCGAGGTGGGAGCAGGTTGGGGTGGGGAGTGGAGCGTGCGAATCCGACGGAAAAGCAGTTCCCGAGGGAGGGGGATTCGGGCGGCCTGGAGAAATGAGGTCGGAGCTCTCTCAAAGCGCAGCGACGCGAGAATCCATTTCCATCGGTCTCCTTAACTCCATCCGGGTGAGTAAGACGCTTTGCAGATCTTCTGGCTATTGGGTGCAAATTGAGGTGTGAAATTAGCAGACTCGCTTACGTTAAGTCCTCATCTACGATGAATTCTCAAGATCTGTAGTATCAGGCGAGGCCTTCAACTTTCTCTGTACCTCATTTCACTCTCGGTTGTTTACTCAATATGATGTAATATTACCAATAGCAGATATTGTTAGAATTCAATAATGTGTCAAGAACGTCATTTTGTATCACAGAAGTTATACAACATTTATTGAAAAGAACATTGTATTTTATGTATACGCATAAAGTTTGTAGTATTTAGTACTAGTATTTTTTTGTCTTCTTGGTCTAATAATCAGAAGATTAAGATAGAATCGCAGAAGACGCCGATCTATATATTTTTATTACATTCAAAATTATACATTTCATTACAACCAGAAACCAAGCCCGCTGTGGCTGGGACTGAATACAGTATGTGGATACACGATGTACGAGGGCGTGCTGAAAAGTAATGCCTGATTCTATATTCTGTTTCAATATCGATTGAGATTTTTTTCATATCATGCATATTACGCTCTGTCGACTTTGCTGTTTTGCTAACGGGAGCTGCAACTGTTAGGCTCCGAATTGTAGCGTGTAACATTGGGGTGTAACGTATGTCAGTACGTCAGAGAGAGAGAAAGAGAGAGAGACAGAGAGAGCGTGCTGTAATTGTGTTTCTAACCAAAGAAATCGTACCTCCAATTGAAATCCACAGATGAACGAAAGCTTTGTACGGCGATGACATCAGTAATGTGCGACGTTGTGTTGTTCGTGCTTGTAATGAAGAAAACGGTGGTCCTAACCTCAACATTTGTGACACCTCGGAGTGGACGACCGCGTATCAGCATTAGAAAAACTCATCAGATAACACAGATACAGCTCTCAGATGAAAGTGGGATATAACGAAAGCGTTACAGGCTATGAATACAGAACTGCGGGACAAAATCTGTGAGCATTGTTAGTCCCTTGAAAGCTTATTCTTAACATGCATCAGAGGAGATTAGACATTTTTAATATTTTTCGCATATGGGCGATGAAGCCCTTAACATCATTGTCACAAAAAAGAATCAGTGTGTGACAATGGAATATGCGTTTCACCGTTTACGTTCAAGATAACATAACAACCCAAATTAGGTTACATGCCTTTAGAAACTTTGATACTCTGGGGCCGCCACCTACGTACCCTCTCCCTCAGAAAAAATGTCGTTCAAAATTCTATCTTCCACACCGCGCCGACAAACTTGGACACCCCTCGGCCTGGGGGAGGGCAGGGGGAGGGACGCGTTGACCAATCGCTAGCAGGTAGAACCACAGTTGTCTGTGATTAGTGCAACATCCCAAGGGGCAGAAAGAACGCTGTCTCAGGGGGAGGGGGCTAGTTCGTATACGAACGAGACGGAAATATCGTCATATTTCCCTGCCGAAGGAGATAGTTTGCCTGCGCGTACGCCACGACGAAAAAACTATTTCTAAGCGGGGTTTTCCGTCCAGAATGATTGTCTATAGACCAGTAAATATTTATCATTTTAGCAACAATTATTCTAAATTTAAGTAATCGATTTGTAACTCCTGAAAAACTGCTATTTTGAGATATTCATTTCTGGCACAATTTGCGGAGCCTTCCTGGCCGTTCTACCGCATATTTCGAATTTGTTTAAAAAATTTTAAATTGTTGCAAAATTGTTAATTCGCTGTTTTTGGTTCTGGGACATCGGGAGACTATCCCCCCTTTAGATTTACAAAATTTGGAAATTGTTTATAAATTTGCAATTGTTGCAATTTTTTATTGTCTAATCTGAATGGCGTTTAAATGTGTTGCAAAATTCCGGAATCCGTTCGGTGCTATTATATCTCGTTCTCGAGATATATGTAATTGTTTATAAGAAATTAACATCTCAGTAGACCCCATTTGTTTGCGCTTAATTCATTCGCGCTAGCAGAATAGCGTGAGATGGGCATACTGAAAAAACAGTTCTCCAATGCCGCGCTTCTGCCTGCCACATACGCTTAAAATGCACTTGCTTGTAAACAAATTCTGTGGCCAATTTAATTATGCTAAATTCGTATTTTTACGGCGAGTATGAGCATAACTTTTATTTGGTTTTTATATTCTCTTTTAAGTCCTGCAATTTGCAAGTCGATATATTTATCAAATAGGAAAGAAATTGATAAAAAAAATATATTTTTCAAGGTGCATTACGCCCAAACAATTGTTTCTGTTTTTCTATCAAAGGGATGTTGAGCAACCGAATAACTGTATTATTAATTTTTTTAAGTCCCCTGTTAACACCGAGAGTCAGAAACTATTTGTTCCTCTTGTTTAACCATTACCATTAAAAAATAGGGAAACATATTGCTTAGCTGTGTGCTATAAACTGCACTGGATTGGATGAATGTAGTGTTAAGGTTTTCAAATACAGAAATATTCAATTTTGTGTTTTGAAAGATCACATGAGTAGAATCACACATCACAATATTTACACAAGTATAGAAATTTCTAAATAAACGTATATAAACTTTAAGTTAATATTTTCAATTCAATTTATCATTCCTTTCTAAAACTGTTAATTTGATGATTTCATTGTATAATATTCAAATCAGCGCTTTATGTGCTAAATCTACGCATTGTTAATACATATTTTTAAACAACATTAATATATTTAATATACATTTAAAAGGTTTTTAGATTGGCGAACGTTTCAATGAAATTTCATGAATTCCTAAATGCTTGAAAATAAATACTTGTAAAATTAAATTATTGGAGCGTGTAAAAATATAACAAACTTACGTATTTGGTAAAACGAGTTGATATTACTAAAAGAAAGCAAAACAGATGTTATAACAATTCAAAGAGATTTAGCGTTTGTTTACAGTTTAGTAAATATCAATGCACTAGCATTTCCCAGTGAAAATACATAGAACGAACTTGGTGGTCAAGTGATATGACCTTCCCAACACAGACTACATTTCAGTATCGTCAGAGTTCGAAGGTGGTTTGTTGGCCGCCATTCTACGAATGTATGAAAACCTTGAATTTTGCACGACTATCTGTACAGGGGGAACGTAGCGGTTTATTAAACGGAAACGGGCCATTCGAGGTATCTAATGTGCACTCTTTGAAAACGTTTAACCATTATAAACTATCCCTCAGAAAAATATCAAATAAACAATGTTAAAGGTCACCAGCTTAACATTGCCTTTACTATTTGAATGTTTTCAACATCCCCAAAACCAACAGAAAACCCATGTTTTTACAGGTTATTATAAAACCAATTCAATAAATATAAGCATTTATTCACGTTATTATTTTTAAAACACTCAAATATCTACGATGTTATTTGATTCATGTCTTCATCGAAGATCTGAGATTAAAAACTGATAAGCAGAGAAAATTAAAGTAATTTTGAGTGATTGATGAAGTTGAATGATCAAATGAAAAACAATGTTTCTTGCTTCATATAATGCTATCGTGTTTAACAGACATGTAATTACATGTAATACCTATATTTAAACATCCAAACTAATGAAAATTTTCAAAATTAAAATCATCAATAAAACGTTGATTCATCAGCAAGGATTATATTATTAAATACTTTTTTGAGATTCATGTGCTCCTGTGTGAATAACGTAGTAAACGTGATTCGTATGATCCAGTTTCTCAGAATAATACAAAACCTGCTAGACACATACACTAAACATAATAGTTGTCAAATAGTTATTTACGACATGAGTATCATAAGATATCTTATTACAATACGAAATTGGAGAATTATCAAACAAGACTCTTTAGCCGAAATTGTTAACCAATTGAATATTGTAATATAATGTTACCATTTGAATATCATAGAAAGTAAGACGCAATTTGTCAAAATTCATGTGAACTATAATTTTTCTTTAAATTTTACTCCTTATCCTGCGAAAGATGTGTGACAGTACTTATGTTAACAGTTCTACTGCCATGGGTTTAATTAATTAGTTTTCAGTACGCAAATTATTGTTTTTGGTTTTAAAGAAGCATGGATATACAGAGTATCGGGGAAGGAAACGTCGAAAGTTTGAAAAAAGCTGTTTAAACAATTTTGATCATACTTTGTCTAATAAACTACATAGATATTTTGAATGGCTGAGCTGCAATAAACACGCAAATTTTGGTTTGAAAATATGATTTCTACGCAAAAGTTTGCATTCTAGAATCATGTAAACAGACCAGAAACATGTAACATCTTTATTATTAACAATATAAATTAATATATTAGTTCAGAAAAAAAATTAACCGAGAAATAAAAAAGCAGTCGAACTGTGAAGATTGGGTGCTCTTTTATTTCTAGGTTAATTTTTCTTTCTGATCAAATGTATTAATTTATTTTGTTAATCATAAACAATCTAGATATTAATGAAGTGTTTATATGCTTCTACAACGCAAATAGTTGCCTAGAAAACATATATCCAAACCAACTTTTGAATGTTTATTGCGGCTTAGCCATTTGGAATATCCGTGTAGTTTATTAGACAAAATAAGCTTAAAATTGTCGTAACAGCTATTTTTCGAAGATTCGACATTTCTTCCCCGAATATCCTGTATATAAAAGGCTTGATTTCTGTTGGTACGCGACGGAACGGCGTTCCGGTTCTTTGGAAATAATTATGAAATTATATTATATATAAATAGCTATTGCTATTATATTAATAATTAATTTGAGGCGAGTTTCGGGGCCTAAGATTTTAAAAATAAAGGATATATGTATCATAATAACTCTTATGACGACACTGTTCTCGGTTACGTCAAGTTTTAATTTAGAGAATCAAAGTGAATGGTGTAAGTTTACTCACCTAAATAAAGTTTATCTTACTATACATACTATTTAGAAAGTGTTTTATGTTCAAAACAAGTGTTGCATCAACATCATATATTTTCACGTATTATTTGTAATTGCTATGCAATATTCAATATGGACTATGTGAACCTGCAAAAAAGAAACAAAAAAAATACCTACTGCAGCAGAAAATATTTTCTACTCGTCGGGATTCGAACTCGGGTCTTTAAAGTTAACTCACCTGACACGGTTCCCACTCACCATAAGGTACACGACAAGACTACCTCCTTTCCGATGCGAAAAGAAAGATAAGCATTTGCAGTTTTTAAAAAAAAACAGGGTGTTCAATTTATCTTAATACAAGATCTATTTTTAATAAGAGATTTCATTAAACAAAAATTTCTAGCGTTCATATTGTTTTTCGACAATGTTATAAAGATCAATCGGGGCTAATATTATACAGTAGAAAATTGGGGTTAATGTATTACACTTTAAGAGTTGTTATTTATTTATGTCCAAAATTAACAAGAAAATGACAAATGATAGGAAGTATATTCTATTATAATGACCATATAGCAAACACTCAGAATGTAACAATATTTGGGAGGAAAAAAATCAAAACTAAAATGCCTAATTTTTCCAGTCAAAAACTTTACCACCGTGATATAAATCTTTTGATGTTACTTTGTTATTTTTTATGACACGATATTTTTGAAAATAGGTTATCATTAAGAAAAAATTAATATTCTTTTCTGCGTTAAAATAATGCAATAATATTAATCGTGTCATGATATATGCAGCCTCAAATTTGTGGGGCTAATATGATACAACTTAAGAGGCTAATGTAATACGGGTGTCGAGGCTATTTTGATACACTAAAAATTAACACGCAGACAACTGGAAGGGATTTTTTTAGGTTTAATATTACATCAAAGGCGCTAAAATTCCGATTTGATGTTGATAAACTATCCAAGTGTTTATCTGAGAAAGAAAGAGCAGGCGACAATTCATATAGATTTCCTCGTTCTCCTCCCTACCCAGTACATGGTGATTCACTTATGATTATCAATTGGCGGAAGCTTCTGCTGTTTCAGTGCAGTTACTGATTTTTCACTGGAATCACAAGGAACCAGGCCTACAATAGGAGCTAACACCATCCCTTCAACTCCAGATATCAACTGTTCACATCCAGTACTTTTGAGATAATACTGTTGGAAAAAGTTTTTAAAAAACAGTAGCCCTCCAAAGAATAAGGAAGCGGTTAGACCCAATAGCAGCAATCATTTCTAGTGAAGAGTGGGTCATTACTAGGAAAGAGTGGAGTGTTTAATTTACATTATTTTAATATCTCTTTTTAAAAAGAGATTTCATGAAACAAAAATCTCTAGCGTCAATATTTGTTTTCGACAATGTTAATAGGTATTGGTTTGCAATTTTCGAAAATTCAGATCGTTCGCCCATAATTGAACGTATGCCACCTTTAAACATCTTGTGCTTCGAGGAATAGATTTACAGAAAAATTGGAGCTCTTTTTGAGGAAATTATGTAAATATGATGGGGTTTGGTGTAAAGTAGCTTCAAAATTAAAATATTCGTTTCAAATTCGAAGATTCGTAATATTATGCAGATCGTTCAAGGAATATCCATTCGGGTGAAAATCGTGTTTACTTTAGGCTCTAGAATTACTCACATGAAGACGGATTCTCAAAGAGGTTTTTTGCAAAATCACTTTTTCGGGTTCAAACAACAAGCGTTTTGACAGCCTTGTGTATAGAAAATAAAAGAACAATACCAACAATCCACTTTTTTCGAACTAGCTACTTACAAAACGTGTTTTCTGTGAAAATTTCGACACTTCCTCCTACATCATTACGTAACTCTCTTTGCACGTGGAGGTAAAAATATACCAGCGTTACTGGGATTTGAACTCGGATCCCTGTAGTCTGTAGGTCTGGCTCGACCGCACTGTGCTATCACAGATATTCCTCAACACGCTGTCCAAGCACACTTATTACGAAAAGAATAGTTACGTGATATTCATTGCACTTAGATTTTTTATTAGAGGAATGTTCTACATGTGTCAAAGGTATCAAATTCGCAATAAGAATTCAAACGATTACAACCCACGCAACTACATAGCTCATTTTACTAAGAAATATTTTCAACCGGATCCGTGGTTTTTAGAACCCTCTGTGGAAGTAGTTCCCGGTCTTATCTTTCGGCGTTTATGGCCAAGGTTGAATTACGTCACAGACGAAAGTTGCGATAGCGCTAGAGCTCAACACTGCCGCGCATGCAGACGTTCTGAAGCCAGAATCGCAATAGGGGCATATTTATACGTGATTCCTAAAGACATTAACCCACTAAAATAAGAAGTGGCGCCTCAAAACACATGCTTTATGTGATATTTATAATGGATACGAATGATTATAACTATACAATTAACCGCAAAATTGTTTCTACCCGCAAAAATTATTCATTATGTTTGAGATTCGATCTTACATGCCTAAGCTTCTCCAACAGTGCGCCTACCTGCTTAGCCACAGAAACTTTTATAACTTTTGTCCCTCACAAAGATGATTTTAAACTGTCATGTATTACAGATTTGACTAAAAAAGAACTTGCGGCGTTTAGATGCTTGTGTTAACTACAGACGGACAGACAGACGCCAACATGAGATCTACACCATTCTCTTAAACGTTCTTGAGATTATGGAAAAAAAATAATCAAAACCGATGACGCCGCTTTTGAGAAAATTTTGAAAATATATCTGGGGCTTTATGTAAAGTACCTCCCAAAATTAAAATATCGGTTTCGAATTAATGGGACCGTGATATCAAGAAGATCGATTGGGTATTATCAATTTTGGACAAAATCGGTTGAACAATTTAACCCCTAGCGTTGTTTGCAGAAGGAAGACTGATGACAAACGTTTTGCCGTCGTTCAATTTTTCGGTAACAATGATCCACAAAACATGAATTCTGGCTACTAAACGCGTTAAAGGATTTCCCCCTAAATTTAGCAAATAAATTTATTCACTTTTTCGTTACCAGGATGGGATGGTTTTTCTGCCGAAAATTCGCCGTATTCTGATGCACGATTACAATACCTTTTCTTCTTACGGCAGTAAGTGCGAGAAAGTAAAAATCAATAAAAACATTAAATGCATTTTTTCCACCCCCATTTTTGTCTTCCTGAAGGCCTAATAAAATAGCCTGTCCAACATAAAATGTATTAACCCCTATGTTATTTTTCCTAGTTTACCAATCCCCGTCTCAGTACGGAGGAGTGGAGGCAAAACTAGGAGAAGAAAAATCCCACACCACTAACACCTGGCTGTAGAGTCCCAACTGGGACAGGCAGCTGAAGAGAGCATCAATCTCAGAAGCGTCGGCAATGAGCGCAACAATGGACGCTGCCAAAAATGACACATATTTGCTTATCAATTCCTGTTAAAATTGTTTTGTTTTTCAGTTAGCATTGCTGTGATTAAATGTTCTTATAAGTCTTGTTTATGGACCACTAATTCGTGTTTCGAATACATAAAATTATTTTTGACCGATCTCAAGATATTCTAAAATCATTCTTAAATATTATATTTTCTTTTAAATGATGACCTACAAATACAACCAAACAAATCATAATTAGTCTCTTCATAAATAATTAAGAAATTAAACAGTTATAGATGCCCCGGAAAGCAGTAAGCCCGCTAAAACATTTCATTTTCGCTGCGAACTCTATTTCAAAATCTATTTTAATTTGCTACTTTAGTTATTGAAAAAGGTAAAATAATTTGGAAAGTAAATGAATGAATACTATTATAAATACGTATTACCTAATGCATATCTGCGTATATATATATATATATATATATATATATATATATATATATATATATATATATATATATATATATACACATACTTTCTCGACTTTAAACTTGATTACAACATTTTATTGAACGTAGAGATATTCTAACATTAACGTTAAGTAAATAAAGGCCGGTATTACACTGTAAAAGATCTTTGTCAAAGATATTTTATAAAAGAAATATGACAGTGTAATAGCCAATATTTTATAAAAGATTTCTTTTAGAAAATTTCTTGGATAAAATCTAGTCTCCGGCTTCCAACTTTTATCATATTTGGTAACATGGCGTCCGATATAGGGGTATTGCTTCAACCAAAGTCATAATTGCTGAGTGCGAGTAATTAGAATGGTTATATAATACTGTCCATCCGAACTACAAAAGTAAAACCAATCGAATTAACGTTTGTAGGACACATTTTCCCGGGAAGTGGAAAATATGGTGTTTGGAAAATGCCCAGTTCAGGAAGATAATTTTTTAAGGAAGGAAGAACGACAAAGAAAATTGAATGTTTCCTCATCCATCCTCAAATAATTCTTCATTTCGAAGGTCTTTAATGAATGCTTCACAATATGCGACCCATAACCTCTCCATGGCGTTGTTCTAAAGCCTCACCCTCAAACGTTTTCTTATTTACCTTTTGATACATTAGCATTAAATATAGATTAGTTATAATAAAACATAAAGTAGCAAAACACAACTATTTGTGCGTAATTGATTGTAAATCGCGAGCAAACCTACATAAAATTTGGACGAAATGTAATACGCTTATCAAATTTCTTTGTCAAAGTTTTCTCATCAAAGTTCAAAGACTGCCACAAAGTTCTTTATCAAAGATATGTCATATAACTTTTATAGTGTAATACCGGCCAAAGCCGCCGTTTGTTATATCTTTCCCATTCATGTCGCCAACAATGAACTTTTCGGAAACACATCTCAAATATCCATAGTTCAATATTATAACAAAAAAATATCAATTTTTTGTAATAAATGTTCCTTCAAAATTCCGGTATTTTCTGTTTTTCTTTCATGTTATATTTAAATACTATTATTAAGAGAGAAAACCTCATTGAGATAATTTCAATTAAATCAATGCAACTCGAAGAGCAAACGCTCGTGCGATTTGAAGAATAAAAGCTAGTTTCTTTCTACACTCAGAATTCGTCTTGTATATGAGTTAGGGCACGGGGATTCCAAAATTTAAGAAAACGTTCACAGAATACATTTCTCCCTACAGTACATTACACACAATTTTTAACTGTTTTTGACATTAAATGAAAAATACAGCGTCGTAATAGCGCCTTGTCCGTCCCGACAATCATCAGAATTCAAAAGAAATTCAGAATGACAGCTCGTCAAACGAAGCGGGGGAAATCCAAATTTACTATTTCAAAAATTATAAAATTATCTAAAGTACTTTTATTTTTAAAAAAATGTACGTGATCTTTATTAAAGGACTGATTATTTGAAAGGAATATTTGAAGATCTGTTTTTGATGAACACATTTCATTAAGGAAACAAACTATCTTCAATACTTAAGTTGTAGGAAAACGCCGAAAAAAATTGTTTTCTTGCATTTTTGGAAAAATTCAGTATATGAACGAAAATCATCTCCACCATCGTCTTATAGCGTCCATTACGCTATCCGGCAATAAAATTTAACCAGAAAAGTTCCTGCCATTTTTTAATTTTTGAAAATGTTTCAGGGGCTTTTTGTAGAGTACCATCCAAAAATAAAATATTGATTTGAAATTCAGGAGGGCTCGACATCAGCCAGATCGCTTGCGGAATATCAACTTTGGAGAAAATTGCCTGAACAGTTTAGCCGCTAGCATTGTTGACAGAAGAAAATACGTTTTACCATTAATCTTTTTTTTTTGTATTTACTACCCACCAAACCTGGCTTCTGGCTACACCACATGCTAAAGGGATTTTATTCTATATTTATCAACTGAATTTATCTACTTTTTTGACACCAGGGCCCGGAAAATACAGTTCTTTGTGTCGAAAATTAGCCGATTTCCTCCGTAGAATTACATAACTTTCTACTTTCTCGTATACGCACATACATACGGAGTAATATACGTAGTATAGAGAAAGTTATGTAATGCTCCGCGAAAAAAACGGCGAATTTTCGGCAGAAAAAATGTATTGCCGGGTCCTGAAAACAAAGGAGTAGATAAATCCAGTTACTAAATTAAGAGAAAAAATCTCTAACACGTGATGTAACCATAATTCCTGTTTTGTGGGTCTTTGATGCCAAAACACCAATTGAAAGCAAAACGTCAATCTGTCTGCGTCTGTCCGTCTCTCCATCCATCTGTGAACACTACTAGCACCTAAACAGATCGTACGATCTTTTCCAAATTGAAGAATCCCTTGTCGATGTGATTCTAGTTGAAACTTTGAGATTTTAAAAATCATTCTTTAAAATTTGAGGGTACATTACATGAAGCCGTCGGTCATTTTCAAAAGTTTCTCAAAAACGACCCCAATTTTTTTCTTTAAATTTCTTCTAAGAATAGAGTAAAATACACTTATAAAGGCGACAAACGTCATATGTCCACTGTAAACTCTGAATTTTCGAAAATTGGAAAAGTTTGAATTTTTTCGGCGTTTTCCCTACAACTCTAAAATTGAACACAGATTTTTCTTTCAAATGAAATTTGTTGTTTATAAATAATTCTTTCAATAAGGTGATATAATTTTTTTTGAAAATTACAGACAGAAGAACAGGCACAAGAGCTGACACATCAACAGACACACGAACATATAGGCTTTTCGTCGTCGTTCGATTTTCCTGTATCAACGACCCACAAAACATTGGTTTCTGGCAACACGAGTTAAAGGATTTTTTTCTACATTTCACAACATTAGTTAACCCTTTTTACGTTACCAGGACCCGGCATTAACAGTTTCCCCACAGATTCTAACAATAACATTCGAATGTTGTTGAAATAATGCCTTTATTATGATTTTCCTATAGATTTGTTAAGAATACCAAGTAAAGAACAGAAGATTCCTTTCTTATTGTATTTCATTTCATATTGTTAATAAATCTCTTTTTAATATTTACTGATTATTTCACCTTTGGAATTGATTGAACATTTTCGTTTATTAGAAAAAATGAAAAACAATTTTTCTTCCTTTCTGGTAATTATGTAGTAGGAAGAAAAAGTATTGTAATCATGCGCCGGGAGACGGGGATTTTTTGACAAAAACCTCTAAATTCCGATCACTGGTCACGACAAAAGTAGATAAATTTTATTCTTGTATGTAGTGAATTACTTCTATAATTTGTAGACAGAATCCATGTTTTGTAGGTCCTTGTTACTAAAAAATCTATTTACGACAAAACGTCTGTTTGTCCGTCTGTAGTTAACACAAGCATCTAAACGCCGCACGTTCTTTTTTAGTCAAATCTGCGATACATGACTGTTTAAAATCATCTTTGTGATAGACAAAAGTTATAAGAGTTTCTGTGGTATAGCAGGTAAGCGCACTGTTGGAGGCACGTAAGATCGAATCTCATCCACGGTGAATAATTTTTGTGGGTAGAAACAATTTTGCGGTTAATTGTATAGTTATAATCATTCGTATCCATTATAAATATCACATAAAGCATGTGTTTTGAGGCGCCACTACTTATTTTAGTGTGTTAATGTCTTTAGGAATCACGTATAAATATGCCCCTATTGCGATTCAGCTTCAGAACGTCTGCCTGCGCGGCGGTGTTGAGCTCTAGCGTTATCGCAACTTTCATCTGTGACGTAATTCAACCTTGGCCATAATCGCCGAAAGATAAGACCGGGAACGACTTCCACAGAGGGTTCTAAAGACCACGGCTTCTCGTTGAAAATATTTCTTAGTAAAATAAGGTATGTAGTTGCGTGGGTTGTAATCGTTTGAATTCGTATTGCGAATTTGATACCTTTGACACATGTAGAACATTCCTCTAATAAAAAATCTAAGTGCAATGAATATCACGTAACTATTCTTTTCGTAATAAGTGTGCTTGGACAGCGTGTTGAGGAATATCTGTGATAGCACAGTGCGGTCGAGCCAGACCTACAGACTACAGGGATCCGAGTTCAAATCCCAGTAACTCTGGTATATTTCTACCTCCACGTGTAAAGAGAGTTACGTAATGCTGTAGGAGGAAGTGTCGAAATTTTCACAGAAAACACGTTTTGTAAGTAGCTAGTTCGAAAAAAGTGGATTGTTGGTATTGTTCTTTTATTTTCTATACACAAGGCTGTCAAAACGCTTGTTGTTTGAACCCGAAAAAGTGATTTTGCAAAAAACCTCTTTGAGAATCCGTCTTCGTGTGAGTAATTCTAGAGTCTAAAGTAAACACGATTTTCACCCGAATGGATATTCCTTGAACGATCTGCATAATATTACGAATCTTCGAATTTGAAACGAATATTTTAATTTTGAAGCTACTTTACACCAAACCCCATCATATTTACATAATTTCCTCAAAAAGAGCTCCAATTTTTCTGTAAATCTATTCCTCGAAGCACAAGATGTTTAAAGGTGGCATACGTTCAATTATGGGCGAACGATCTGAATTTTCGAAAATTGCAAACCAATACCTATTAACATTGTCGAAAACAAATATTGACGCTAGAGATTTTTGTTTCATGAAATCTCTTTTTAAAAAGAGATATTAAAATAATGTAAATTAAACACTCCACTCTTTCCTAGTAATGACCCACTCTTCACTAGAAATGATTGCTGCTATTGGGTCTAACCGCTTCCTTATTCTTTGGAGGGCTACTGTTTTTTAAAAATTTTTTCCAACAGTATTATCTCAAAAGTACTGGATGTGAACAGTTGATATCTGGAGTTGAAGGGATGGTGTTAGCTCCTATTGTAGGCCTGGTTCCTTGTGATTCCAGTGAAAAATC